>BOPN01001982.1:130000-145000 GCA_017312705.2 Penaeus japonicus | reverse complement strand
TTTACCCCCCGGAGTTAGTGAGTGACCAGCTGTCTCACCTGGCAAAGAGACCTGAAGCGCAGCCCTACTCAGAGCTCAAAGACAACCCAAATGCCTTGCAACTGCTCCTCTATTTCATGGTGAAAGATTCATCCTATAGAATGTAACATAGATTTTATAGAATTAAAGTATTATATTTTCATAGACTGTTCATTCCTACCCTTGAAGATCTCTCTTATGAGCTTGAAGCAGGTTGAACTAGATGAGCAAGCTTACCAAATGCATTGAAAAAATCATATTACAAACACACTTCTGTCTATGCAATATAGATATTCTTTGAGGATGGTTCATGAGAATGCTCAAAGTACTGAGTAAATGAAATAAACTATCTCTTTGAGGTATTGGCTGAAAATGTCATCATTTTTTATAATCTCTCCTAAAAAGTGTACATCAAGTAACAAAGGGATATTATGCACTCATAGACATTTTGTGTGTGTGTGTGTGTGTGTGTGTGTGTGTGTGTGAGTGAGTGTAAGTGTAAGTGTAAGTGTGAGTGTGAGTGTGAGTATGAGTATGAGTATGAGTATGAGTATGAGTATGAGTATGAGTATGAGTATGAGTGTGAGTGTGAGTGTGAGTGTGAGTGTGAGTGTGAGTGTGAGTGTGAGTGTGTGTGTGTGTGTGTGTGTGTGTGTGTGTGTGTGAGTGTGAGTGTGAGTGTGAGTGTGAGTGTGAGTGTGTGTGTGTGTGTGTGTGTGTCTTTTCAAAATGCACTGTTCAATAACTCTGTGACCAACCAGTACAAAGCAAATTTTACGGTGCTTAAATTCGAGCTCCACAGGCATCAAAGATCGAAGTAAGCCTTGGTAAAAGCTGGGAGTTTGATGCATTATAGGGCTGGGCAACAGTGCCAGGCGGAGGCATTGTGGTCCGTACAGGTTAAGGGATACATTTGGAAGGTAAATTGGTGGAAACAAAAGCATTATGCCATCAATACAAGGATGGGAAGGTGTTCTTGCTGATGCCTTAGTTGGATTCTTTAAATATGGAAAACTGTCTCATCACACTGAAATAGGATTGTTGTAGATAAAAGAAAAACAATTTATATCATTTATTGGTAGCATTATGTTGTAAGCAAATACAAAACTAATATATCCTGCCACTATTTCATATTTACAAAACACAAACTAGCAATTTTTAATTACAAAAAATGTGTAAAGTAGCATATCTAAAACTTAACTTTTATATACACTATATTAAACAAAACATAATAGTTTTTCCAATGCACAGCAATGACAGAAATATTTTAATGCAAGCTTTGATGGATCATCATCATCATCATCATCACCATATCTAAATTTAGTCACAGAGCTATAATTGTTTGAAATACAGACAGTCACAAGAGTTGGTTAATGGAGTTGGTCTTTACATAGAGGTTTTGCAGTTAGCTATCATTCACACTTGTTATTGTCATTTCTATTGTTGGACAAGTCTCATGAACAAACGCTATATTTAGGTGATACAACTGCTGTGATAATTCTAGGAAAAAAAAGATGTATATTACAAATATGTTCTACACAAAGTTGAAATGACAAACTATTAAAGGCCAAATATATTTAAAAGAATGGATATTTTTTACATACAAGTTTCCACTCTCAATCACAGGCTCATTTTGAAAAGTCTCCTTTATAAATTGTGAATAGGTATCACAAAAGTTACAAGATTGGAGAATGGAGCATTTTCTCTCCCTTATTTAGCATTGCAAAGTCTAAGCCAGTTAAAGATTGAAGAGGTCATGGCTATTGTGTTGCAGATGCACAAGTTTTGAGTTCATGGCCTGTTCTCTGCTTCAGTGGGCATTTAATGTCACCTTTCGGAGTACAAGTTTTAGATTCTTATTAGCTTATCACTGTTAAAAGAATGAGAGACAATTTTGTATTATTCACCTTTTTAGATCCTCAAGTTATTGCTTTATCAAGAAAAGGAAGCAATGACTGCATTCATTGACTAGCCATTATCTATCAGTTTAAATTATGTGGTCGTAAATATAAATTTTGATTGTAGTATTGTTGTAATAAAACTACACTTAACTGTTAACAGTAATCCTAATGTATCAATTTATATATATCTAGTTGTATTATTTTGATATCAGAGATATGCACCCATGACAGAAAGGAATCAGAAGACCATGCAATACTCAGAAAACTATTTGCTGTAAGAGAAGATACAAAGTAAATTAAACTACACTTGCAAGCAGAGTATACAGCCAATGTATGAGAATATCTGCATAAGATATAACCTTCAAACAATTTAATTTAAAAAATCAAATAAACTTTGCTCTTCAGAGGGACAACTTATAATTGACACAGATTTTATGGCAGCATTAGTCAACCTCACGGAACATTATATTTTGATGTACAGCCATTTGAGTGGTATCATGAAAAACAATCTTATAAGAAAATATGAAAATTGAGCTCTGAACACTTATGAACAATCTGTGAATATAGCATGATATGCTCTCTATATCAAGTAATATATATAATGAAACCATTTTATACTTCTTCAGATAGGGCATAAAATAAGGTGTATGAATATTCTACAACATAAAATTGAAATGATTAGAATAGGAGTCACTTCCTCCTAATCAATACCAGTTACACTTTATTTATATCTATAGATGTATTTCTAAATGTTCTATCCATTAATAATGAGAAACTGTTTCCTCATTTTCAAAATTCTGCTACTAAAAAAATATCTAAAATAAGGCATTGAAACCCTACAGAGATATTCTTTCACAGCAATATAGTATAAAGTATAAGTTTCTGAACTGTGCAATTATGACTTGAATATACTGGAACCTTAGCCTCTTCTTATAGCAGGTTCACATAACGAAGTACAGGAAAGTTAGTGCAAATTTCCATTATTATCTTGATGATCAATAAATTGTTTGAATAACATTGCAAGCCTTATGTGACTTGCCAAAATGTAAAAAGATATTCTCACTGAATCTTGGGGAAAGTTTTAAAATAGTCTTCCCTTGTGATGGTTGCAAATAACGACTCGAAGATATTCTCATCGTATCTTGGGGAGTTTTCAAATAGTCTTTCCCTGGGATGGTTGCAAATAATGACTCCATCCGAGGGACAGCATGCTAGAGGAAGTATTAACACATAGACAGTGAAAGTGAAACAATACTAAATAGGTGTTTTTTTGCATAAGTATTAGTTATATGTTACGAAGCAGGCAATTTTTAATATGCCAATCTATTATCAGTGTTCTAAGATCGGTCTAAAAACAAATCTACTGATGAACCTATGATAGAAAATAAGAATAATTATGAGTATGACATCTGGTTATGCTTTGAGGCACAACAATAAATAATGTATATCTCAGTTAGTAAAATGCAACATGAGAAGTGAAGATTTACATAAAGAAATCTGTAGTCGCACAATACAGTGCATGAAAAGTCTATATCCTCCACTGTTTTGCCCTTTATGTTAATGAGAATATGAGAAGTACCATTTATATCATTGCTTTTTCCAATAGTTTGTCTGAGCCCAAGGGTCCATGACAAGATATCACAGTTATAGGAAGTGCGGATTGACGGTCTTAATATGTTCGAACAGTTGGAAGTGGTCAAGTCTAACCATCATCCTGAATTTATAACACTTGATGAATTATTATAATAGAAAACAATATCAGAGGGGGTTCTCTTCATAGAACAAATGACAAATGATTGCTCTGTCCGTGCAAAAGATGGATTTGCATCTTTGGACTCAGTCTGGATCATACTACTTGTCATGCATCGCTGCTTCACACAAGGTCAAATGTTTACAATTTTTTCACCTCTACTCTTACATAAGAATATATCTAATAATAATAACATCAGTCTAATAATCCCATAAGTCACTCAAGCATTTATATCTTGTCCACTAAATGGGAGGAATGATGTTACTCTACAGGCTGCTTGCTTGTAAAGATCTTCCGTGGATTCAAATTAAACTTTAATTAATTCTTCATCATTCTTGCAATTGATCTATAACAGAGGTGTTCATATCTAGTTCATTAACCCCAAAAAAGAGTTGACTCCTTAGGCAGTAGCTTATTGAGCAGCCTTAACCCAGTCACGACGGGGGCATTCTAGCCTTGCATGTCACAATGCCGGGGCTCTCGAACACATAGGCCTAAATCAGTTAAATAAACGACGCCATATAACGTCACCCAGCGAACGGGCCTAGAATGCGCGGTACCGTAGTGTACCACCCGTCCAGAGAGGGTTAATACAGAAGAGTACAAATGGGAACAACCCAAACGGAAACTTTCATCAAGAGCAAAACAGAAAGAGACAGGAAATGTAACATCCCTTATCACTTCTTTCAACAATTTTCCAATGTCTTTATTATCCAGAGGCGGAGGTCGGGATGAGGAGTGTGGGAGCGTGGTGGTACCATGGACTGACTCACTGATGACGATGGCACACTGGGGGAGAATGGTGAATGTGTCTGCTTCCAGGTCCTTGTATGAAATGTGGAAACTATGACAAAGTCCAGAGTCACTTACTTTCAAATACTTCAATTATTCTTATAAAAGAAGAGAGATTACAAATGTCTCAGGGGCAATAATTTACACTGAATTATGTTATTGATATATTTGGTACAAAAGGCAGACTGAACCGTAAGCTATTTTATGTGTGTCTATTTACACTAAGTATATCAGTATCTACTGTGATATATGTAAATAAGATAGGAGAAAGAACTATATTTAAGTTGAATCAATAAAAACAATATAAGGATTAACATTACTGAAAATACCAGTTTTTGAGCATCCTAAGGCAATTCCTAGCATTACTACTGTGTTTGATGAATGTTATATTACTACTGTATCATGTATATCCCTTGCAAGATAAAAAAAAAAAAAAATGAGCTTGATGATGCCCAAGCAACATTAAATATTAAGCATTTACTGCAATAAAATACATAGATAATTAGAAAACAAGTGGACATTTTCTTCTTGTTGCAATTGTATTTGCAAACTGCTCCTTTCTGCTATTTTCAATGATATCTACCAACAAAGATGAGCCAGTAATTTTGCTTTAAATGCTGTGAACCAAAATAAATTCTCTTTCCTGTTTCCATTTTCCAAAGTTTCCACAACAAAAAAGAACAAAGATAAAGCACATGTAAATGCTTGACATACCTGACTGGAATATATCTTCTGTGAGCTGTAATACAACCAGGTATATTTTAAATCAAACAAGCGTCCGGGCTGTGAAAGGGTGGAAACTCAAGACTAGAAAATCTCACTGTGGCAAAAACAAGTACAGGTAATTCTGTCAACTGAATATTTTGAGAGGATGTGCAAATAATATGGCGGCACCAAAAGTGGGAATAAGGATGAAAAATTTGGTTCAACCCTTCCACGACGGACATTTTCCGCAGGATCAGATAGCTTTATACTGTATTGTTCCTTTTGTTGAAATTAAGTCATTTATTCCTGCAGTTGTGTAACTAGGGCATCATACTAAAGCCCTAATTAGTATCAATTTACTAATGTATCATATATAGACTCACATTTCCAATCATAAGTCTAGAAAACAATAGAAAACACTCACATCTTATGATGCCTAGCTAAAGCTGAACATCATATGTGGTCCATCTTGGAAGGGTTAAAAATATAAGCTGGTAGTATCTATCAAAGGCCAAAGAAGATGTATGGAGTATTTTTATATAGCAATGCTATAAGCAAAAGATTCATAAAAATGCCAAGAACTTGATGGTTGTTACAAAGCAATTATATACCATTGTAAGTAAGTGCCTTCAGATAAAATATATTCTCCATCTTCAATATCCTTCACAAAAAACTGTTGCCACATTTTGACATTCCTCATTAACAATGCTAATTAAAATCATCTCATCAACTAGTACATACTTCATTCCAAATTCACTTTTCGATAAGAAATAATAATGATAATAATAAATCAGTTATGTTTCACCAGCATACATTCAGTGAGAACACAACTTAGTAATAACACAAGATTAAAAGACTGAACTTCAGAGGACCAATAGCCGTAACACCTAAGCCAATGGTAGACCCAAAAAAATGCTGTTTTGAGGAACTGTTATGTAAGCCAGTTAGTCTATTAGTAAAGCAGTTGATAACTTCTGGTGTTATATCCATTATTTGTATCACTGGATGTCATATCATCACAAAGCATTTTTTATAATTTTGCAATGTATTTTGGTGGATATTCCTTTCAAAGGGAAAAATCCAATAGATAAAAGCACCTTCCCCACTAAGTGCACCTTTGCTTTGGTCTTTTCTTGCTTTGAAACATGTGACATGGATGCCAATATCTATAAATGCTTGCGGAAGGATTAACAAAGAGGGAAGCAAATGTTAAATGCAGTATATTTACAGAATACAATTTTGCTGTGATAAAATGTCTTTCTGCTTGAGAATATCACTCACCATCTTTTAACAAACTATATCAAGAGCTTTAATTTATGGAGAAGTGACAAAATAACTAGGAAAACTGCAAAAGCAATGGCATACTTGCCTTTACCAAAAAAAAACTGCATGCCTATTTCTTTGAAATTATTTAGGCAAATAAATTACTAGAGAGGAATAAGAATGGACATCATGAACATGAAGTTAACTGTAGTATTGGAAGCCATCTTGTGTCATGCTATCCATAATACCCAGTGGCAGTTGATCAATCTACCCATGAAAGATTTTGATACTGAAAATGTTGAAGACAGAAATGTAGAATAAAAAATAAACTGCTGACGCATCTCGATGTACTGTGACATCCCTTCCATGCCTCTCCCTGAGTCAACAGTCCATTGCACAAATGGAAAAAGGAAACATTATTCATGATGAATGAGATTATGAGATAATATACAACTTTGAATGCATGACAGTGGATGTCTGCATAATCTATATTTAGTGATCCACTCTTGAGGTCAGTTGGGCAATCTGGATAAAATGGATAATCTCTCTGAATGATCTCTAATGACCATATTCTGGAGCCAGAGCGACGGCACGTGTGTTGGGACACTGTGGCAATGCGTGTGGTACAAGCACTGCATGCATATGTATCTTATACTTTACATGTGCACACTATGAAAAAGATGTTTACATGTTCTAGGTAAGATTTGCAATCAGGACCTATTAAGGGTGTGACCAAATCTATACATCAGGTATGACATGCTATAATCATGTATACATCAAGTGTCACCCTGAGAGTTATATGCATACTCTTTTAGTGTGTGTGTACAACATGGCGAGACTATGTGCACACACACAACACATAAGGCTGTGGAGTATTGTTTTCTCTTTTGAGGGAAAGATTGAAATTTTTAGATCTTAGTTATATGTGGACAAAGGAAACTGGACATTAATAGAGTCAAATCTTGCATTGTAATCACACTGTAATTAGCAGAGACTAGTTACATTCCAAGGTATATGAGGCACAAAGAGTTCTCTATTATTGTACTTTCTTCTGCATCACAAATTTAATATCTGGAAGCACTCTGACATCTTATCATTGTACATACTTGGGAAAAAAAACAAAAACATATTCAGCTGTGCAAATTCAAGTTCACATTAATCTTCCTTAAGCCTGAGTTGATCTATTATTGAATAGTAAAAAAAACAAAAACAGCTTCTTACTGGTTGTGTGCAAAGTATTAAAAAAGTGTAGGTGTCAATTGCTGATGATCTGTGGTAGGGATGCTTGTAAACTTGAACTTATTGAAACATATGGATGGAAAAAAAAAATCTTTACTATTAACTGAATAGACAGACAAATATTTACTACTACAACTAGTAATAAAAGCTCGCTGCACTACAAAATTAACGTTTTCCTTCTCAAAATTCGTGACGTTTACAAAAAAAAAAAAAAGAAAAAAAAAGAAGAAGTAAATATTGCACTACAAAAAACAAAACAAAATTCAATCTTTCATTGTATCAACAAAGGCCTGACATAGGTAGTCATGCAAGGCAGAAGTACAAGCACAAAAATCAGTTTCATCAAGGTTGTGTCAGAGGTACATCAGTAGCAAAAAATATCATACGAGTTACAATTCCATAACCTTTGTGTAAGCCAACTAGATGCCGGGGAAGTAAGACCATTAGGGAGAATATCCTAATGGTTGCCTATGCTTGCCTTTAACACTCAACTCCTGGAAATCCACTTTGGACGAGCTGTGTGGAAGAGCTAACCGTTCGTTTCTGTGGTGAATCCTAACAGCAGTGAGTTTGTGAATGTGATACATCTGTATCTATCAAATGAGACAAATGTACTTATATGAGAAGAAGGGGAAAAAATCTATGATCATGTTAACAGTAATATCACTTCCAGATGTTCGGGATAGAAGTAGTAAATGATAAAGAAGGAAGTTTAAAATCTGCTTATATACTATAAAAACATATTTTACTGGCATATGAAAAAAAAAAGAATAAATATATCAAGATGGAAAAGAAGTGATAGAGGCAAAAACAGCAGATATAAAGTCTAACAAACATGATTCACCAAATGCTATCCTGGTTTGGTTTGCTTCAGGCCTTGTGAGGTTTCCTCAGTTCGCGCTGATGTGGCATGACATCAAAATCTACTAATGTGATAAAAGCAGACAAAAAAAAATATCCACAAGACAACCTCGTTCTGTGTCACAAAATATAAAACTATTCTCTGTTGTGAATTTTCTCGTAAAGTTACCGTATTCTTAAACATATAAATTTCTCTTCATGTTTCTTTTCTCAAAAATCTAAAATCTTCCATAATGCATACATATACAAAGTAAAAGTACTCTTGAATCACCAATAAATATTCGTTGTACATGACCCGTTTAACAACATTCGTAGTTCAGATTATAATTACATGAGTCTCCCTTGATCACAGACCACACACTCAAGAACACTCAGAAGTCACTGAATATCGCCAGCTCGATGTCGGACACGCCCTGCGTCGACCGCCAGTTGTTCTCGGGGTAATCGTCGAAGTTGCGCGTGTCGCCCTCGTAGCTCACCTTCGGCACGATGGGGGGCTGGGGGGAGCAGAGAAGTGGGAGGGGTTAGGGTATGTGATATGCATATTTTCTGCTGTTGATGTGATAACACATCGCCATGCGTACACGCACGCACGCAAGCACGCACACACATACACACACACACACACACACACACACACACACACACACACACACACACACACACACACTAACAAACACACACACACAAAGACGGAAAAAAATCCCAAGACATAAATCACAGAATGAAACAGTACTTGAACAAAAAAGCACAGAGCACACGATACCTTTAACTTCTTATGATAAACTTCCTCCCAGTCTGTGTTCTTGAAAAACCGATGTCTCTTTACATCTTCAGCACCATTCTGGATTTAAAAACAAAAAATAAATGTTAGTTACATAATTATGCAGTGTACATAAAACAAGTGTACAATCCACACACTACAATAACACAGTCTCAATGCTCTAAAATCAGCTTTAAAACAAGGTTTGCAATGACGCTCTTCACTCTACGCACAATCAAACTCATGAAATGATTGTACAATCTACATCATAAAATTAATATACAGCTAATATCATATCATACATATACATATATTCATATATATACATATAATTACATATGATTACATATGTATATATCCATATATATATATATATATATATATATATATCTATATATATATATATATATATATATATATATATATATATATATATACATACATATATATATATATATATATAAATATAAATATAAATAAATAAATATATATATATATATATATATATATATATATATATATATATATATATATGTATATATATATACATATATATATATATATATATATACATATATATATATATATATATATATATATATATATATATATATATATAAATATATATATATATATATTTATATATATATATATATATATATATATATATATAGATAGATAGATAGATAGATAGATAGATACGTAGATACGTAGATACGTAGTTACGTATATACGTACACGTACACATACACTTACACGCGACCGACCTTTGTCTCTCCAACTGTCTATACCAAGTATTACATCGGTCATGGTTGGTCACAAAATCATCTTCCGCCCCGTGCCCTCCCCCTCCCCGTCCCCCCTCCTGGCGGCCGTACCTTCATGTTCCCCAAGCGCTTTGTGCGATCCTGAGTGAGGAGCTTCTTGACGAGGTCCTTGGCGGTGGCCTCCAGGTGCCTCGGCCACTCCACCCGCCCGCCCAAGATCTTCTCGTAGATGCCGAACGGGTTGTCATCGAAGAACGGCGGGTACCCTGCCAGCATCTCGTAGATGAGGATCCCTGCCGAGGAGGAAAGGGGGCGTGTCATTGCTGTCCGTTCACACACAGGGGGACTCGAACTGGAACTGGGGCGTCTCTTTCAGGATAATAAGGGACGGATGTGGATTTCCATCGACATGACTTCACAATAATGTGGGGGATACGAACACATAATCTCATACTATCAAAGCTAAGGTAATATATCCTCGCCCACAGACCAACACAGACACGACAATCACACCCAATTTATCCCCCCCCCTACCCACCCATTCCCCTAGTTCTCACAAGCTCAGCACACTACTTAGAAAAATATAATAAATAAATAAAATAAAAAAGTCACAAGTTGACTCTTTAACCCAGACACAACAACACAAAGCGAGGTATCCGGTTTCCGACAGTGAGCATTAGGGTGTCGTATCCGTATCCCCTTCTGCAGAGCGCCGCCCGCCCGGCCGCCCGCCTGCCCGCCCGCCACGACTCACCCAGAGCCCACCAGTCCACCGCCTTGTTGTGCCCTTTGCTCTGGATGATCTCTGGCGCGAGGTACTCGGGCGTCCCGCACAGGGTCCACGTCCTGAAAGGATTGGGGGTCTTGCTGATGAGACGGGCTAGGAGTTGGATATGTTAGGCCTTAGGTTTACTATGTGTGCATGTACAATACAGCCTCTTCATCTTTGCACTTGGGAAAAGCTTGGCGTCTCAAACACAACACAAGAAAGTCTTGTTATCATGGGTTAGGTCTTCACATATGTGCACATAAAAATTAAATCACACAATGTACTCTGTAAACGTATCAAATGAAAATATATTTTGTGCCCTAATTAGTGGGACACACACACACACACACACACACACACGTAGAGTGACTAAAACTAAAAAAAACGCCTTTTTCAGTTACATTTTGGCATCCAGTGAAACATTTCATCTTTTATTCTTATCACCTTCATGCACACCCATGCATTTTCCTTCAAAGATGGAATTACTAACTATGGTGTAATTCTGTTTTATATAACATCACAACCATGGGACATATACACACAAATACACACATGCACGCACGCAAACCCATGCACCCACCCAAACGCAACCCACACACAAACACACACACACACACACACACACACACACACACACACACACACACACACACACACACACACACACACACACCCATTCTCCCCCCCACTCCACACGCACACCCCCCGACGCACCCTCCGACCCCAACACGCCCGCTGGAACGCAACAACATACCTGTCCGTGAGCTTCTTGGCAAAGCCGAAGTCTGTAATCTTAAGGTGTCCATCTTTGTCAAGCAGTAAGTTCTCTGGCTTAAGGTCTCTGTACACAACGGACAGTGAGTGGAGATACTCGAGGGCGCACACAATTTCTGAGGCGTAGAACATGGCTGAAGGGAGACCACACAACACGCATTAGTCATGAGGGAAGGAGGGAGGGAGGGAGGGAGGGAGGGAGGGAGGGAGGGAGGGAGGAGGGAAGGAGGGAGGGAGGGAGGAGGAGAGAGAGAGAGGGAGAGTGCATGGCGAGGGGACGACGCTCATGACGAGCAAATGACACCTTTCTGTCTGCCTCTCGTTTGATCACATGTCTGCTGCTTATCACTGTGTTTTACTTGTTTTGTGTTCGTGAGTACACATACACACACATGGACGTTAGTGTTTATTTTATTTAAATGACTGCATGACCGTTATTGAGTGCATCCCCGATGACAAACCATCGAAGAAGAAAAAACAAAAACAAAGCAAAACACAGCAAAAAAAACAACAACAACAGAGAATAGTCAACAGAATCACGACAAAATAGTTAAGCCAGATAAACGAAACGAAAAAACAACAACAAAAAACAAAACAAAACAAAAAAAACATTAAAAAACACACACACATCCAAACGGACGCGACCAGACTCACCCGTTGTCATCGTGAACTTCCCAGCATTTCTGAGATACGAGAAGAGCTCGCCGCCGCAGACGTACTCGAAAAGCATGTACAGGAACCTCTCGTCGCGGTGGTGCCAGTGCCTGCAATGGAGACGCCTCGGTCACACTTGCAGCGGGAGGAGAGCATTTGCAACAGGAGGAGAGGGGGGGGGGGGCGGGAAGCGGGAAGAGAGGGGGGAAAAAAGAGAGACGGAGAAGGTGAGAGGAAGGGGGGAATAGGGGGGCATGAGAGAGAGAGGGGGGGGAGAGGCTACAGGAGAGGGGGTGAGGAAGAGGAAGAGGAAGAGGAAGAGTAGGAGAGGGAGAGGGGGGAGGGAGGGAGAGAGAGAGAGAGAGAGAGAGAGAGAGAGAGAGAGAGAGAGAGAGAGAGAGAGAGAAAGAGAAAGAGAAAGAGAAAGAGAAAGAGAAAGAGAAAGAGAAAGAGAGAGAGAGAGAAAGAAACGAAACAGGGACAAGAAGTTACAGACATTAGCGTTCCTACAAATATGATACATGATATGATACACATTGGATCTATGTATCAATAACAAGAAACCCCGTTCTTTGCCTCTGATGAAACCGCTATGTGTCTAAAATAACTCCTTTAACGTAATCAATGGTGAAATTTTACACACACAAAAAAAAAAAAAGTGTAGCAGTTATAACAAATTTTAGACAACGCACTGTACATGGAATCTATTAAACAACACATGACTAATCCTACTGAGAAGTAACACTCGCAGGTGCAATATACATAAAACTATTCTTATTGCAACCTAAAACAAAAAACAAAAAAGAGAGTAAAATTAAGAATCGCTTCCTGCAACATCAACAACAACGGCGCATCAACCATAAAACCCAAATCATGACCCCATCTCCACCACCGTAACAGCGTTTGATCTAATTCCCTTACTAATAATTCCAACTCTTTTAACTCACCCTCAAACATTCTCTTTTATTCTACTTTACACCCTCTCTTTTTTTTTATATATTAGCTGTCACTTCTGCGAACTTCCCGCGCTGGGCTGCGTCATTTATCGAACGCGGATAAGAATAGAAGCAGAATGGGGTCGGGAAAACATATGAATACAGACGCGTGCGAACTTCTTCTTCTCTCTTTTTTTCCCCCTTCGCGAATTCTAATGAACTTGAGGGGCGGGGAGGGGGGAGGGGAGGGGAGGGGAGGGGGTGGGGGATGGAGGAGGGAGGAGGGAGGAGGAAGGAGGAGGAGGGGGAGGGGAGGAGGAAGGAGGGAGGGGGAAGGGGGGATGGGAAAGTGGGGATGAAGGAGAGGGAGCGGGAGAGGGAGAGGGAGGGGGAGAGGGAGAAGGACAGGGAGGGGGAGGGGGGAGGGAGGGAGGGGGAGAGGGAGAGGGAGGGGGAGGGAGAGAGAGAGAGATAAAGAGAGGGAGATAAAGAGAAAGAGAGAGAGCGAGAGAGAGAGAGAGAGAGAGAGAGAGAGAGAGAGAGAGAGAGAGAGAGAGAGAGAGAGAGAGAGAGAGAGAGAGAGAGAGAGAGAGAGAGAGAGAGAAAGAGGTGGGAAGAGAGAGAGGAGTGGGAGAATGAGAGGGAGATGGAGAGGGAGAAAGAGAAGGAGAGAGAAGGAAAAGGAAAAAGAGAGGGAGAAAGAGAGCGAGAGAGGAAAATAACTAAAAGCTGAAAGAGGAAAACGTAGAAGCGAATAAACAAATAATAATAATAAAAAAGAACTCTCAGTCCCCTTTGCTTAACACAGCGTTCATAAAGACCCCGAATGCAGTCCTGTATCGCGTGCCTTCGTGTACGAGTGAACGCAATCACGTGACCAGAACAGTGAACGCGTTCGATCACGTGTGCGAGAGAGAAGAGAGTAAGAGGGGGGCAGAGAAGAGAGAGAAGAGAGAGAAGAGGGTAAGAGGGGAACGGAGAAGAGAGAGAAGAGGGTAAGAGGGGAACGGAGAAGAGCGAGAAGAGGGAGAAGAGGGAGAAGAGAGAGAAGAGGGTAAGGAGGGGGACAGAGAAGAGAGGAAGATGGCGACGGAGGAGAGGGAGAAGAGAGAGAAGAGGGAGAAGAGGGGGACGGAGAAGTGAGAAGAGGGGAAGAGGGGGAGAAGATGACAGAGGAGAAGGTGAAGCGAGGAAGGACACTGAGGAAGAGAGGGAGAAAAGAGAGAAGATGAATAGAGGAGGAGAAGGAGAAGAAGGGGAAAAAGAAGCAAGGAAAGAGAAGATGGGGGGGGGGGGGAGGGATGATGGTGCGTGGTCTACATTTGGTGTGAAATTATTGTTTTGCGTGTGTGTGTGTGTGTGTGTGTGTGTGTGTGTGTGTGTGTGTGTGTGTGTGTGTGTGTGTGTGTGTGTGTGTGTGTGTGTGTGTGCGTGCGTCTATATTTCCTCCTGAGCGTGTGTATGCATGTGTATGTATGCGTGGGCGTGCGTGCGCGTTCGAGTGTTGCAGCGCGAGTGTGATGACATCCCGCCCAACTGGAGCAGCTGTGCGTGCGTGCGTGCGTTCGTCCGTACCCCGGTGCCCGCTCGAGAGGGGCGAGAGACGGTGACGAAACAGATGAACGCGTTAGGAAAGGAGAAAGACGGAAAGGAAAGTTCTAGAAATGGAAAGAGAGAAGGGGAATAAGAGAGAAAGGAGGGGGCGAAAAGAAGGTGGAGAGAGAGATAAAAGGAGAGGAGAGGACAGGGAGAGAAAGAGGGAAAGAAGAATTATAGAAGCAGAGAAAGAGAAAAGCAGAAAGAGAGAAT
>BOPN01001982.1:110000-120000 GCA_017312705.2 Penaeus japonicus | reverse complement strand
CTGCCTGCCTGCCTGCCTGCCTGCCTGTCTAGCCTGCCTGCCTGCCTGCCTGCCTGCCTGCCTGTCTAGCCAGCCTGCCTGCCTGCCTGCCTGCCTGCCTGCCTGCCTGTCTAGCCTGCCTGTCTAGCCTGCCTGCTTGCTTGCCTGCCTGCCGAGCCTAACTTCCCACCCTGCCTCCCTATCAGGCAATCCGTCAGCAGTCGGCCAGTCAGTCAGCCCGTCAGTCAAGACGCATGGGGGGGGGGGGGGACAGCGGCCCGGAGACAGTCACCGGGTACGCCCGCCGGTCCCGCCGATAACAGGTATTTGGGTAATGCACGTTGCACCATTCATGAGCAGCGTCACCTATGCCGGTTGGGTTAGCACGGGGCGCGCTCGCACATCTTAATCTTAAGGCCCTCGATGATGTAGCTCTATACCTCATACACGTGTGGGGGGGGGGGAGGGAGGAGGGGGGGAAGAGAGGAAGGGAGAGGGAAAGAAGGAAGGTAGGGAGGGAGGAAAGGGAGGGAGGGAGGGAGGGAGGGAAGGGAGGAAGGGAGGGAGGGAGGGAGGGAGGGAAGAGAGGGAGGGAGGGAAGAGAGGGAGGGAGGGAGGGAGGGAAGGAGGGAGGGGGAAAGGAGAGAGGGAGGGAGGAAGGGAGGGAGGGAGGGAGGGAGAGGGAAAGAAGGAAGGGAGGGAGGGAGGGAGGGAGGGAAGGAAGAAAGGGAGGGAGGGAGAGAGGGAAAAGGAAGGGAGGGAGGGAGATAGGGGAAAGAGGAAGGGATGGAAGGGAGGGAGGGAGGAAAGGAGGGAGACTGGAAATGAGGAAACAAATAAGGAGAAGATGGACGAAGAGAAGGAGAGAGGGAGGGAGAGATGAGAAGGAGACAGAGAGGGAGGTAAGGAGGAAGGGAGGGAAAAAAGAAAGGAGGGAGATAAGGAGAGTGGAAGTGAAAATGCAAATAAGGAATTGAAGGAGGAAGAGAAGAAGAGAAGGCAGGAAGAAGAGAAGAAAGAAAGGAGGGAGGAAGAGAAGAAAGAAAGGAGGGAGGAAGAGAAGAAAGGAAGGAGGGAGGAAGAGAAGACAGGAAGGAGGGAGGAAGAGAAGAAAGGAAGGCAGGAAGAAGAGAAGAAAGAAAGGAGGGAGGAAGAGAAGACAGGAAGGAGGGAGGAAGAGAAGAAAGAAAGGAGGGAGGAAGAGAAGAAAGGAAGGAGGGAGGAAGAGAAGAAAGAAAGGAGGGAGGAAGAGAAGAAAGGAAGGAGGGAGGAAGAGAAGAAAGAAAGGAGGGAGGAAGAGAAGACAGGAAGGAGGGAGGAAGAGAAGAAAGGAAGGAGGGAGGAAGAGAAGAAAGGAAGGAGGGAGGAAGAGAAGAAAGAAAGGAGGGAGGAAGAGAAGAAAGGAAGGAGGGAGGAAGAGAAGAAAGGAAGGAGGGAGGAAGAGAAGAAAGAAAGGAGGGAGGAAGAGAAGAAAGAAAGGAGGGAGGAAGAGAAGACAGGAAGGGAGGAAAATAGGGGAGGAAGGAAGGGAAGGAGGAATGACGTGGAAGGTGTTCGGGTCGGAGTTGAAAACAGGAGAGACGGGGAGCGGGATAAGGAGGCGGTGAAAAGGGGGGGATGATGATAGTAGTAGTGGTGGTAATGATGGTGGTAATGATGCTGAAAGTGGTGATGGTGGTAATGATGCTGATGGTGGTGGTGGAGGTGGTGATGGTGATGATGCTAATGGTGATGGTGGTAACGATGCAGATGGTGGTGGTGATGATGCTGGTGGTGGTGGTGGTGGTGGTGGTGATGATGATGAGGAGGAGGACGACGATAGTGATGAAGAGAAAGACCAAGAAAATAAAAGGAATGAAGAAAGGAAGAAACAAGGAGAAAGAGGAAGAGAAAGATAAGAGAAGAAAAATAAGAAAAACGAAGAACGAAGAGAAAGCAAAGTAAGAAGAAAAAAAGGAGGAGCAAGCGAACCCAAAAAGACGAAGCAGGAGAGAAGAAGAATAAATAGAAGAAGAAGAAGAAGAAGAAGAAGAGGAAACAGGACGAACGACAAGAACAGGATACGTCTAAGCATAATAAAAGAGCAAGGGGGAGGCAGCCGTAACAACACCGCGCTAACATGCCACATAAAAACAGGCGGGGAAGACGCGGTAACACATGCTACACGTCGCTCACGCAAACGGGGAAGTGGAGGGGTGGGGAAGAGAGGGGGAGAGGGGAGGGGGAGGGGAGAGGATGAAAGGGGAGGGGAGGAAAGGGGGGAGGAGGGGGCAGGGGAGGGGAGGGGAGGGGAGGGCAGGGAGGAGAGGGGAGGGAGGAGAGGGGTAGGGGAGGAAGGGGAGGAGGAGGGAGGAGGGGGCGGGGAGGAGGGAGGAGAGGCGGGGAGGAAAGGGGGAGGGAGGGGAGCGGGGGTGAAGGGAGGAAAGGGAAGGGAGATGGAGGGAGAGGAGGAGGGGGGAGGGGGGAGGGGGAGGGGGGAGGGAGGAGAGGGGGGAGGGAGGAGGGGGGGAGGAGGAGAGGGGGGGAGGGGAGAGGGGGGGAGGAGAGGGGAGAGGGGCAGGGAGGGAAGAGAAGGGAAGGGGAAGGGGGAGGGAAGAGGGGGAGGAGGGGAGGGGAGATGATGAAGAAAGGGGAGAGAAAACGGATGGGAAAGAAAATGGAGACGAGGTAGAGGCAAAGGGGAGGATGGGGAGAGGGGAGGAAAGGGGAGAAGGAAAGAGGAAAGGGGAGGGAAAGACAAGGGGAACGCCCTTCGTGATGAGGAGAGGGGAGGAAGGGAAGGAAAGGGTGAAGGGAGATACGAGGAGAAAAAAATAGAGGCAAGGGAGAGGAGGAAGGGAGGGAGGGAGGGGAGATGGGCGAGGAGGGAGGAAGGAAAGGTAAGGAAAGGAGGGAAGGGAGTGGGAGAGGAAACCGAGAAGAAAGGGAAGAAGGAAGAGAAAGAGAAATGCGAGGGGGGAAAATATACACATGAGGAAGGGAAGGATATATACGATTAGCGGAAAATGAGAGAGAGAGAGAGAGAGAGAGAGAGAGAGAGAGAGAGAGAGAGAGAGAGAGAGAGAGAGAGATGGGGGGGGGGGATCCCATTTACAGTAGAGCTCAAACGAGGGGAGGGCGGGAGAAAGGGGAGGGGACACACAGGGTTATGAGAGACGGTAATGAAGGGGAGAGAAGGGAGACCGGGATGGGGAAGAGAAAAAAAGAGGAGAAATAGAGAGAGAGAGAGAGAGAGAGAGAGAGAGAGAGAGAGAGAGAGAGAGAGAGAGAGAGAGAGAGAGGGGGGGATCCCATTTGATAGGGCTCAAACGAGGGGAGGGCGGGAGAAAGGGGAGGGGACACACAGGGTTATGAGAGACGGTAATGAAGGGGGAGAAGGAGACCGGGATGGGAAGAGAAAAAAAGAGAGAGAGAAATAGAGAGAGAGAGAGAGAGAGAGAGAGAGAGAGAGAGAGAGAGAGAGAGAGAGAGAGAGAGAGAGAGAGAGGAGAGAGAGAGAGAGAGAGAGGAAGAAAGAGAGGAAGAAAGAGAGGACTATAGAGAAAGACACAGAAAGAGATAAAGATAGAGAGACAGAAAAGGAGAAATAGAGAAAAAGAGAAAGAACCAGAGAGAGAGAGAAAAGAATGGAGGAAGGATTTGTTAAGAGAGGGGAGAAACAGAGAGAGGGAAAGGGTTGGAAGATGAAAAAAAAATACAAAGGAAGAGAGAAAAGAGGGTAGAAGAAGGGGGAGAGAAAAGGGATGAAGGGAAGGATAGCAAAAGAAGGGGATGAGAGAGAAAATGAGAGAAGAGGGGAGCGGAGGGGAGGAAGAGCAAGGGAAAGAGGACAAAAAAGGGTAAGGGAAAAGGAGAAAGAGAGTTGGAAAAGAAAAGAACCAGAAAGGGGAGGAAGACGCGAAGAAGGGAAGGGGAAGAGAGGGCGGGAAAGGAGAGGGGTGGATGAGGAGAGATGAGGGAAGGGGAGGAAGAGGGGGAGGGAGGAATAGAGGGGGGGAGGGGGAGGAGGAGGAGGAGGAGGAGGAGGAGGAGGAGGAGGAGGAGGAGACGCTCGAGTGTGATTTCCATATCGGAGAACCGACCCCTGGCACACTGCCCACCAGGGGGAGGGGACTGGGGGAGGGGATGGGGTGGGGGCAAGGGGAGGGTGCTGGGGGAGGGGAGGGGGATAGGGGAGGGGAAGGGGGCTGGAGGTTGAGGTGGGGCGATGAAGGACGGCCGCACCTCGCTGAAGGGAAGAGTGGGGGAGGAGGAAGAGAGGGGGAGGAGGAGGAGGAGGAGGAGGAAGAGAGGAGGGGGAGGAGGAGGAGGAGGAAGAGAGGTGGGATGAGGAAGAGGAAGAAGATGAAGAAGAGGAGGAAGATGAGAGAGGGAGGAGGAAGAGGAAGAAACGGGGGCAGAGAAGGAGGAAGAGGAGGAGGAAGGAGGAGAAAGAGAGATAGGAGGAAGATGAAAAAGTAAAGTAGATGGAGAAGGAGGAAAAAAAAGAAGGAACAAGTGGGAAAACAAAAAGAGGGAAGGATAGCAAATGTGGAAGACGTTTATGAGGGGGAAAGGAGGAAGCACAAAAGGGGGAGGGGGAGAGGGAGAAAAAGGGGACGGAGGTAGAGGAAAGGGCGAGAGAGAAGTATGGAAGAGAAGGAAGGAGGGAGGGAGGGAGGGAGGGAGAGAGGAAGAAAGAGGGAGAGGGAGAGGGAGAGGGAGAGGGGGGGAGAGGGAGAGGGAGAGGGAGAGGGAGAGGGAGAGGGAGAGAGAGGGAGAGGGAGAGAGAGAGAGAGAGAGAGAGAGAGAGAGAGAGAGAGAGAGAGAGAGAGAGAGAGAGAGAGAGAGAGAGAGAGAGAGAGAGAGAGAGAGAAAGAGAGAGAGAGAGAGAGAGAGACGGAAACGCCTTTATAAACTCATATCCCAGTAATATAAACGCCAACGAATATAACTACTGATGAACTACCACTAAATTACCCTATAGGGCAATTAAACTAAATTGTTTTAGAACCCTAATTACACAGGTTTCCCCTCCAACTCCTCGCCTCCTACCCCCCCCCCCTTCCCACAACTTGGGTCAACTCTGACCTCTGATGACCACTAAGCCGACTAGAATGACCTCGTTTGACCTGCCTGCTTCCCCTGAGGCTTGTAGCTCGACCTGTCTCTTGGCATACCTGATCCAGGGTATCATTTGCATCATCACTATTACCATTATCATCCCCATCTTAATTATCACTATTATTACCACATCTAATACCATCATTTCCATTATCATCATCACTATCAATAGCACTACTATCACCATCATCACCATCGTAATTAAAATCACCTCTCGATCATATTTCATCATCTTTACTCCCTAAGATTCCGAGCTCGCAGGAATTTCCACCGCGCATGCGTCGTTGGCGGAGCGAAGCGAAGCGCCTTCAAGAAGGAACATTAGTCTTACGGAACTTTTCCCTTTCCTGAAGAAGACGCGTTTCCCTCGCACCTGTGAGACGTCTCGCAGCGGGGAGGGGGGGGGTGAGGGGGTAGGGGTGGCTTTCGGTTAGTTGGATTTCGCTTTTTCTCTCTTTTTTATTTTTTTTACCCTTTGTTTCATCTGTTTTATTCCTTCCCGGTCTTCTGTCTGTTTGCTTGTTTGTGTCTCTCTTCTCTTCATTCTCTTCTCTATCTTCCTCTTTCCCAACCCTCTCTATTTTTCTCTTTCCTTCTCCTGTCCTTCAACTTGCTCCTTGCCCTTCCTTTCTTCTCTCTCCCATTCCCTCATCTCCATCTCCCTTCCTAATCTCCAATATCCCCTCCATCTCATACTCCCTCCCTTCTCTCTCTCTCTCTCTCTCTCTCTCTCTCTCTCTCTCTCTCTCTCTCTCTCTCTCTCTCTCTCTCTCTCTCTCTCTCTCTCTCTCTCTCTCTCTCTCTCTCTCCCTCCTCTTCCTTGGGTGGGTAACGGGGGACGAATGGCGGGGGATGAACGCCGTCCAATCTCTCTCTATATATCTGCGCCTCGTTACTTTTTCCTGACACTTTCTTTCTCTCTCTCATCACCCTCTTAACTTTCCTTCTTTCGCTCTTCCTCTCGCTCTCCTTTCCGTTTCCCTCTCACTCGCACTTCCTCACTCTCACTCAACCTCTCCCTCTCCCACTCGCTCTTCCCCTATCCATACCCTCCTCCTCCCCCTCCCATTCCCTCCCCCACCCTCTCCCTCTTCCCTATTCTCCCCCTTTCCCCCCCCTGCTCCTTCTCGGTCTGTTCTCTTCCTTTTTCCTCTGCCTCAGCCTCACCCCCACACCCCATATTCTTCTTCTCCCTCATCCTCCAACGTCCCCACCATTCCCTCCCTCATCCTCCCTCACCCCCTCCCATTCTACATCCTCTCCTTCCCACCATCCCCTTATCTTCACCCTTTCCTCCCTCATCCCCCACTCTTAAACCCCCTTCTCCCTCATCCCCCTATCTTCACCCTTTCCTCCCTCATCCCCCACTCTTAAACCCCCTTCTCCCTCATCCCCCACTCTTAAACCCCCTTCTCCCTTATCCCCCAATCTTAAAACTTCTCATTCTCCCTCATCCCCACCCTCACCCCTCTCCTTCCCCTCCTCCCTATTGCAAGAGTTTCCGTTCCCGTTCCGGCTGATTCCTCTACACAAGACTTTCCTCTTATCTCACACGCAACAGTCTTGCCAAATCAGCTATAAAGGGGGATGGGGGAGGGAGAGGGAGAGGGAGAGGGAGAGGGAGAGGGAGAGGGGGAGAGAGAGGGGAAGGGACAGTGGGGAGGAGATGGGAGACTGGGGGATGATGGGAGGGAGTAGGAGTGGGAGAAGGAGAGGGAGTGGGAGGGGGGATCGGAGAGGGAGAGCGAAAGAGGGGCAGGGAGAGAGAGAGAGAGGGGGGGAGAGGAAGAGAGAGAGGGAAGGAGAGAGAGAGAGAGAGAGAGAGAGAGAGAGAGAGAGAGAGAGAGAGAGAGAGAGAGAGAGAGAGAGAGAGAGAGAGAGAGAGAGAGAGAGAGAGAGAGAGAGAGAGAGAGAGAGAGAGAGAGAGAGAGAGAGAGAGAGAGTATGAACATCTTAGAGAAATGAGCTTATTCTATACATTCAGTTTCTAGATGCGCAGTTTCATATATGTAAATTTTCAAACTGTTTGTCTTCCGTGTAACCTCATTCGCAGATAATGTCTCAAAGTTGGACGTTTTTGCAACTGAACACTGAACAGTTCGAATCAGTGTAAAATAGCCAAGGACTCTCTCTCTCTCTCTCACTCTCTCTCTCTCTCTCTCTCTCTCTCTCTCTCTCTCTCTCTCTCTCTCTCTCTCTTTCTCTCTCTCTCTTTCTCTCTCTTCCTCCCCTTCTCTCCTTCTCTCCCTCCCCCACTCTTCCTCTCTCCCTCCCCCTCCCCATCTCTCCTTCTCTGCCTCCCCCTCCCCCTCCCCTCTCTTCCTCTCCCCCCCTCTTTTCCACTCTCCCTCCTCCTCTCTCCTTCTCTCCTCTCTTCCTCTCTCCCTCCCCTCTCTTCCTCCCCCCTCTCTCTCTCTTTCCATTCATCTTTTTATCTAGTAGCACATACACATTTACACACATATTCGCAAGAGAAGCAGAGACAGACTGAACCAGATCTCCCAAAGTCTCGATCATGTTTCGGAATATTGACTGAAGCGCGAAACACCAATTTCAATTATTTTTCCCTCGTGTTTCGTATTAATTAATTTCGTCGAAGGTCGTCGTAAACCGGTTAACGATCGGGTCAAGGTGGCTGCGGCAGTTATCATAATTCTTATCGCTAATTCGCAAGGTCACGCGGTGGCCGAAATCTTTGCAAGGTCCAAAAAGGTCACAAACAACCAATAAGATCCCTACAGTTTCCTTCTCGCGTCATACATCTGGCAACGCGCCTGACGTGACGTCACTAAGCTCCGCCCTTTGATGTCCCACGCTCGACCTCGTGTGCACCTGCAGGATATGTGTGCGTGTGCGTGAGCGTGTGCGTGTGCATGTGTGTGTGTGCGTGTGCGTGTGGAGAGATAGAGATTCACACACGTGTATGTATGAATATAATACACACGTACGCACACGCGCGCGCGCACACACACACACACACACACACACACACATATATATATATATATACAGAGACAGAGAGAGAGAGAGAGAGAGAGAGAGAGAGAGAGAGAGAGAGAGAGAGAGAGAGAGAGAGAGAGAGAGAGAGAGAGAGAGAGAGAGAGAGAGCGTAAGAGCGAGAGAGAAAGAGAGCGTAAGAGCAAGAGTGAGAGATGAGAGCTCAAGATAGAGGTATGGGCAACTACAGTGACACAATTATTGGGAAGTTATAAATAAGAGGAGATAAATTGTGGCAGCTGCGAGAGTGGGGTGGGCGGAGGGGGGTGGAGGGGGGTTCGGGGGCGGATAAGTTAGAAGAGTTAAACGGACTGAGGCGGTGAGCGAGGCAGAGGGAGGGGTGGGGGGAATGAAAAGGAGAAAGAGGAGGGGATATATATATATATATATATATATATATATATATATATATATATATATATATATATATATATATAAAGAGAAACACACACACACACACACACACACACACACACACACACACACACACAGAGAGAGAGAGAGAGAGAGAGAGAGAGAGAGAGAGAGAGAGAGAGAGAGAGAGAGAGAAAGAGAGGGGAGTGTGATTGTGAGAGACAGAGGGAGAGTGAAAGAGTGAGTGAGAGAGTGAAAAGGAAGAGAGGGGAAGAGAAAAAGAGAAGCAGGCAGACGGAAAAAAGGGGTAACGAGAGCGAGAGGAAAGCAGACTTATATGCTTATATAAGTAGACGGGTAGATGCCACTGATATAGATGGATACCATTTACCAGTACGTAGGTACATATACAAGCATATTGATATGTGCGGTAGTGAGATAAATACCATATGCTTATATAAGTAGACAAGAAGGTATAGTAGATGGACACGAATATTTTCTACGCATAAAAGAAGGTACAGTATATAGACAGTTACTTGGCTGGATACCGCTATAGACGGGTCATGAAGCAGCACTGCCTTCCGTTAAACTACCACAGGCCCCTCACTCGTTCGATCAAGTCTATGTCAACTAGCAATGCCCCTTCCTTTCCTCCTTCTTTTCTTCCTTCCTTTCCTACTTATTTTTTATTCATCCCTCCCTCGCTCTTTTTCTTCATTCCCTTCCTCCCTTCCTTTCTTCCTTCCCTCCCTCGTTTTCTTCTTTCTTCCTTCCTTCCGTCTCTCTTTCTCTTCCTTCCTTCACCCTTCCTTTTTCTTCATTCCTTCCATCGTTCTTTTCTTCCTTCCTCCCCTCCCTCTCTCCTTTTCTTCCTTCCCTCCCTCCTTCTGTTTCTTCCTTCCTTAATTTTTTCTTCATACCCTCTCTCCCTCTTTTTCTTCCTTTCTTCCCTCCCTCTTTTACTTCATTCCTTCCTTCCATCTTTTTATTTTCCCTTCCCTCCTCTTTTTTCTTCATTCCTTACCCTCCTCTTTTTCTTCATTCCCTCCCTCTTTTATTTTCTTCATTCCCTCCTCCAATTTCTTCCTTCCCTCCCTCCTTCCTTCCTACGAAAGGAAAGACCGTAAGAAATGCAAATAGTTAAGTGTACACAAGCCGCGAGTCCTTCCTCTCGTTTCCACTCGACTCCTTTTCAGGTGGAAAGCCAAAAACGATATCCACGCTCTGACTCGTGGTTTTTTTTTCTTCTTTATTTTCTTCTTGTGGCTGGTACGTTCCCTTTTTTAATATGATTTATAATGATATGTATAATAAGTAATCTTATGGGACGTACTACTACTACTACTACTACTACTACTACTTGACGGCCTCTATTTATAAGCATGGGACGTACCGTACGTACCGTGTATTGCCGTTTCAACTCCCTCTGTTGTGGTTATAACGAAACACCAACATAATAGCACATTCGCTACAAGAAAAAAAAACAATCCTAAACCATTCCTCTGCAATGTACACACTTTGTTGCATTAAGCTATGGCATGCAATTCTCAAGACTAGGACATGAGCA
>BOPN01001982.1:97500-105000 GCA_017312705.2 Penaeus japonicus | reverse complement strand
TCTCTCTCCCCTCCCTCTCTCCCTCTCTCTCTCTGAGAATTATATAGAATGCTTATATAATTCAAATACAGCAAATGCCATATGAATATTCACTCTAACTAGCGAGCCGGTCACCGGGTCAGATCGGGTCAACTTAGACTGATAGGTCATTTGCACATAGTTGCCTTCCCGAGTACCTAGACCCTCAAAAAGAGCTTAATACCCTCGACTGTCACGCCTCCTACATTCCAGACTCCCTTCCCGCATAACCACCGATGGGGACGGCGGATGCGAAACCTTCCATGTAAGCAGGATGTCTGGAACGTACAGATAGACCGGAATCGACTACGCTACCGCTGACGACTGATTTCTCCGCCTGTTATACGTGTTGCGATAGTGTTCATTACTGTGATCATTGTGCTGTAGTGAATATATCTATCGTGTACCATAACGTCAGGCTATCTGCGTTATGGAATAAACCTGAACTGTACAAGCCCTGTGTCTGGCATCAACTATCTTATTTGTGGTGGGTTATTAGTTACAACAGACTACGACATCCATCACACTCTCTCTCTTTCTCTCTCTCCTTTCTCTCCCCCTCTCTCTCTTTCTCTCTCTCTCTCTTTCTTTCTCTCTCTCTCTCGCTCTTTTTCTCTCTCTCGCACTCTCTCTCTCCCTCTACTTTTACTTCTATCTCTATCTCTATATCTCTCTCTCTCTTCTTCTTCTCTCTCTCCCTCTCTTCCTCCCTTCCCCCTCTCTTCCTCGTTCTCTCCCTCTCTTACTCTCTCGTTCTCCCTCTCTTCCTTGCTCTCTTCCTATCTCTCTCTCCCCTGTATCCATTGCCCTTTCTTCCGTGACCTTCTCCTCCCTTTCCAAATCCCTCCCCCCCTCTCCACCGTCTCACGTGGGCAGGCACGATGTCATATCACATTATGATAATCCTGTTACCCCCTCCCTCCCTGAAACCTCTCCCTATCCTCTCCTCCCTCTCCCCTCCCCTCCCTTTACCCTTCTCCTTCTCCCTCTTCTCCTTTCCCTCCCATCCATTACTCTTCCCCTTCTCCCTCTCCCTCTTTTTCATCTCCCTCTGCCCTCCCCCTCTTCCTCTTGTTCTTCCTTCCCCTCTCTCCCACCCTCCCTCTCCCCCTCTCCCTCCTTCCCCCTCCCCCTCTTCCTCTTGTTCTTCCTTCCCCTCTCTCCCAGCCTCCCTCTCCCCCTCTCCCTCCCTTCCCCTCCCCCTCTTCCTCTTGTTCTTCCTCCCCCTCTCCCTTCTTTTTAATCCCCCCCACCCTGAAAGGATAGTGTCTACCCGATGGCCGCAAAGCTTAACACACAATATTTCCGAAGTGCCTCTGCTCTCACGGGCGTTAATCCCGCCTCGGCAGCCTCTGTGTTTGGGGAAACGTGCGTGAGACTCGGTTTTATTTCTGTTTATTTAATTATCTTAATTGGTCTATTTTAATTTTTATTCTCGTTTCGATTTTGAAGACGTGGTAGCCTTGAGTAACAGACCAGCCGACAGTCCTTATGGGGGTTTGTATTATGCGTTATGGTTGCTGCTGCTGTTGTTGTTGTTATTGTCCTTTTAGTAGTCATTTACTGTTCATAATGCCGGTGTCATTATCAGTGCTAATTATCATAATTTAAATTTCCTTCACTTTCGTCATGACCCTTATCGCCATGAACAATCTAATCAAGCTCTCACCATCATCATCACAATCACTGCCCCCACCCTCACCGAACGCCATGCATGAACCCAAAGTTCATGCATGCAAGCACCCTAACGTCATGCATGAACCCGAATGCAATGTATGAATCCGAAGTTCAGACAAGTACCAGAACGCCATGCATGAACCCGAACGCAGTGCATGAAACCCGACCACCATGCATTAATTCAAAAGCACCTGGAGTCAACGCAAGCACCCAAACGCCGTGCATGAACCCACGCAAAAGCACCTCCTCCGAGGAAGTCTCCCTCCCGCCGTCGCGGCTGCGGTCGAGAGTCCGGCTTCCGTCGGCGGTGAACGGAAGCGCGAACGTGACCTAGAATGCCGCCGTCGCCACCTGTGCGTGCTTCTCCGCCTGCGTGCGTGCGTGCGAGAGCGCGTGTGGCGGGCGAGGGCGCGAGGCAGATATGCCCTTGGCTTTTGCGCCGCCCTCAAGAGCGCCATCTCCGCCCGGCGCCGAGGCCGAGGGCGCCACGAGGGAAACACCTGAAGGACAGTCTCGAAGGGCACCACGCGGCCGGGAAAGAGGAGGCGGCGGGGCGGGGAGAGGGGGGAGGGGGAGGGGGAGGGGGCACGATCGATTGGCGACGACGCACACTGACGTGACGCACACATACGTTCAGGCACACACACACACACACACACACACACACACACACACACACACACACACACACATAGTGGCATATCTGCATACACACGTTGGCACAATCACGCACATACATAAGAAAAACACACGCACATACATGTATGCTTAAATAAACGCATCAATAGGGTTAAACAGCCACTCACTTCACGGGTGCACATATAATACCTCAAACACACACACACAAACAGACACACACATACAAACAAAAACAAAAACACAAACACAAACACAAATACAACCCCCCCCAACACGCACACGCACACTTACACTTACACACATACACACAACCCCCCACCCTCCCACACACCCCCACCCACCCCCACCCTACACACATGCGCGCGCTTATCTTCCAAGATCTCATCTGCCAAACCGTTCCCTTTGAAGTCGGGAGAAGCGAAGGGCGTGGGCGGGATTTTCGTACACGGCCCATGTGTACACACCGCCGCCCATAAGACCATATGGCTCCTGGCGTCCGCGGGTGCACATGGGCGAAGATGGGAAGAGAAGAAGAGAGGAAGAGGAGGGGAAGAGCAGAAGTGGGTGAAGAAGAAGGGAAGAGAAGAAGAGGGAGAAGAAGAAGGGAGGAGATGAAGAAGGAAGGAAGAAAAGGGGAAGACAAGAACACGGGAAGAGAAAATGAGAAGGAGAAGAAGAAAGAAGGAAGATGATGTTGACGAAGAGGAGGAACAAGAAGAAAATAAAAGAAAATAAGGAAGACGAAGAAGCAGAAGAAAATCAAGTAGTAGCAGAAGGAAAAATAAGAAGAAAATAAGAAGAAAAAATAAGAAAAAAAGAAAAGAAGAAATAAAAAAGAGAAAGAAAAGAAGTAGAAGCAGAAAGATAATATGAAAACAGAAGACAGAGAAGACGAAGATGCAAAGAATTACGTATGTGCCACAAGACCATATGGCTCCCGACGTCCGCATGTACGTACGCTCCTCGCCGCATGTGCACAGTCTACGCAGCCTGTACTTGCTCCTCGCCACATGTATACCTCCACGCTCCATGTCTACGCCTCTTTCGCACGCTCCATATGTAAGTTCCGTGTCTTATGTGCGTATCACGTCGCATGCGCACGCTCCATGCTGCGTGTGCATGTCTACACGCCACACGTTCAGTTGTACACCCTCTATGATGCATGTGCACACTTCACACCACATGTGAACGCTCAATGCCACATGTGCACGTTCCACGCCGCCGTATATCCCACATCACGCCGCAGGCACAAGCCGCATGTCACATAATACACGCTCAATTCCACTTGTCCACACCCCCACGCTTCATGTGCACCTCCACGCCTCATGCACACCTCCATGCCTCATACAAACGCCTCCACACGTCATGCAGACCTCCACACGTCATGCACACCTCTACGCTTCATGCACACCTCCACACGTCATAGAGACTTCCTCGCCTCATGCACACCTACACGCTTCATGCACACCTCCACGCGTCATCCACACCTCCACGCCTCATGCAGACCACCACGCTTCATGCACACCTCCACGTTTCATCCACACCTCCACGCCTCATCCACTCCTCCACACGTCATCCACACCTCCACGCCTCATCCACACTTCCACACGTCATCCACACCTCCACGCCTCATGCACACCCCTCCACGTCATCCACACCTCCACACGTCATCCACACCTCCACACGTCATCCACACCTCCACGCCTCATCCACACCTCCACGCCTCATGCAGACCACCACGCGCCATGCACACCTCCACGCCTCATGCACACCCCTCCACGTCATCCACACATCCATACGTCATCCACACCTCCACACGTCATCCACACCTCTCCACGCGCCATGCACACACATACACCGCGAACGCAAAACGGTTTGTCCGCCGCGTCGACAGTTTCGCGCGCGCAGAAATGAATGAAATTCCCGCGAGAGCAAAATCGACGTCATTGGACAAGGGCGCAGCGACGCGAGAATATCAAGAACGGGGCGGCGTCTAATTACTTTTCTTTGTTTTCTTTTTCCTTTTTTTCCTTTGGGGAGAAAAGATGCCATTGAATTGGGAAAAAAGAAGGAGGAGGAGGAAGAGGAGGAGGAGGAGGAGGAGGAGGAGGAGGAGGAGGAGGAGGAGGAGGAGGAAGAAGAAGAAGAAGAAGAAGAAGAAGAAGAAGAAGAAGAAGAAGAAGAAGAAGAAGAAGAAAAAGAAGAAGAAGAAAGAAGAAGAAGAAGAAGAAAAAAAGGAAAAGAAGGAGTCGGGAAGAAGACAAAAAGGCGCTCGGAGGGGCCAAGGGACATCCCAAAATGCCCCCTTGAGGATTCGCCGCCATATTGATCCGTTAAGCCCCTTGATCAATACGCGACCGATCAGGGGCGTCGTGTACATGTGTGCGTCGAATTTCGTGTACATGTGTGCGTCGGTCTTAGTGTACATGTGTGCGTCGGTGTTCGTGTACATGTGTGCGTCGAATTTCGTGTACATGTGTGCGTCGGTCTTAGTGTACATGTGTGCGTCGGTGTTCGTGTACATGTGTGCGTCGGTGTTCGTGTACATGTGTGCGTCGGTGTTCGTGTACATGTGTGCGTCGGTGTTCGTGTACATGTGTGCGTCGGTCTTCGTGTACGTGTGTGCGTCGGTTTTTGTGTATGCGTGTGCGTCGGTCTTCGTGTACATGTGTGCGTCGGTCTTCGTGTACGTGTGTGCGTCGGTCTTCGTGTACATGTGTGCGTCGGTCTTCGTGTACATGTGTGCGTCGGTCTTCGTGTACATGTGTGCGTCGGTCTTCGTGTACATGTGTGCGTCGGTCTTCGTGTACGTGTGTGCGTCGGTCTTCGTGTACATGTGTGCGTCGGTCTTCGTGTACATGTGTGCGTCGGTCTTCGTGTACGTGTGTGCGTCGGTCTTCGTGTACATGTGTGCGTTGGTCTTCGTGTACGTGTGTGCGTCGGTCTTTGTGTACATGTGTGCGTCGGTCTTCGTGTACGTGTGTGCGTCGGACTTCGTGTACGTGTGTGCGTCGGTCTTTGTGTACATGTATGCGTCTGTTTTTGTGTATGCGTGTGCGTCGGTCTTCGTGTACATATGTGCGTCTGTCTCTGAATACATGTGTCCGTCTTCGCATACACGTGTGCGTCCACCTTCGTATACACGCGCCCTCTTTGGTAACAGAACTCAGGGATGATGACAAAACACCCGCACTTATAGAAAAAAGAAAAAAAAAAGTCTGACTCGCGCCAAGTAAAGCCAAAGCGACAGGTGCGCAATGGCTTCCCTCTCGTCACAACTCGCGAATAACAAAAGACAAACGTAACAGCGCAGTAACACCCGCAAGAATGCGTGACGTCATAATAGCGGCGACAACAATACCACCACAACCGGTTCGGCGAAGAGCGGCGCTAAAACAAACGCGACATTCAAAGGGATATAACAAATGGCGGTGGAACTGTAGTATTAGCGAGGGGATAATGGCAGCGTCATTATGCGAATGTTAGTGACGGCAAAACAGGGCTATCATTGAGGAAAAGGAAAGTGACCTGGCAACAATGGCGGCTGGTTAGCTCTTCCTATGTTTTTTATTTATTTATTTTTTTATCGTCGCAAAATATGTTGTACACAAAACATATTATTATTAAAGCTGTGTTTATAATTGCTTTATTACGTAGAAAAAAATGAATCAAGGGTTTTTCTTTCGATATTTTCAATGCGTTGGTAATAACAAAGCCATTCCTTTATCATCATGTCTACTTCAGGTATGACAGTAAATATAAACGAATAGTAATAACAATCATAATAACAAGAACAACAACAACAACAACAACAACAATAATAATAATAATGACAATGATGATGATGACAACAAACAAACAAACTGTGCGACTGCAGCAAAGTCATAGGCTTATGTAGCTCACCAAGAACAGCCACACAATATGAGAAAAAAAACCCAGACTAGTCCTGCTCTAACTCGGCGTAACTTATCCCGACGCCATCCCCCCGCAGGCCTAACTAATCCCGAATCAATTTAGCCCAATCTAAACTCGTGGTGACATGGGCCTAATCTTCTAATCACCCCCCCTCCCCCCACCCCAACCCACTGTCTGTCCTAGAGCAATCTGCCAACGACTCGTAAAGGGGTGTTCGGGGTAACGAGCTCTAGGTATGCACGTTGTGACTGACTCGGCTGTCGTCAATGGCTCAGCTGATTTCCATAGGAGAGACGCCGCGCTTTTAGGCCTAAGGACCCGTGGCCAGTGGTCGGCCGCGCCACTGGGGACAGGGAGAGGATATGAGGTGTGAGAGTGGAGCAAATAAGATGGATGGAGGATGTGGAGGTGGAGGTAGAGGTGGTGGAGGAGGAGGTGGAAGAGGAGGGGAGGTGGAGGAAAAGGAGGTGGAGGTGGAGGAGGAAGAGGAGGTGGAGGAGGAAGAGGAGGTGGAGATGGAGTAGGAGGACACGGAGGTGAAGATGGAGTAGGAGGAAGAGGAGGTGAAGGTGAAGGTATAGGTGGAGGTGAGAGGAGGTGGAGGAGGGGAAGGGGGAGGAGGAGGAGGAGGAGGAGGAGGAGGAGGCGAAGGAGGAGGAGAAGGAGGAGGAGGGGGAGAGGGAGGAGGAGGAGGACGAGGAGGAGGAATAGGCTTAGCAGGAAAAGGATAATAAGGAAGAAGAGAATGAATAGGGTGGCGGTGATGACGACAACAAGAACTCATCCAAGCCAGCTCCTGAATAACACCCCGGACATGATGATTCAAAGGAATCTTAAAGCACCAGGCTCCCCAACCCTCCACCTGACCCCCTCCACCTCACCCCACTCCACAAATCCACGTCCTAACTTCGAGCCACGATCCTCCGGGAGACTTATTGGAACCACGGAGCCGAGCCGGGCCGGGCACGAGGCTGAGACAGGAAGAGACAACTTCTGAAGTCTCGGAGCAATAATTCTTGGGAAGGAGTTTGGAATCCCGCTGACTTTCAAAGTCGCGCTGACCCTGAGAGCCAATGCAATCGATGGGAGGGCCAAGGCGAAGTTCCTTGCTTGAATGCCTGGGGGATGAGTGATGCCGAGCGGTGGCTGGGATGAGGAGCTCGCTGGGATATTGGTCACTCACTAGGCGTGAGGAGGGGCAGCGCCTTCCGGCCCTCTTCCACCTCCAACTCATTCACCCACTCTCTCTTC
>BOPN01001982.1:82500-87500 GCA_017312705.2 Penaeus japonicus | reverse complement strand
TATCAAGGTGATGTTGTGGTGGTGGCCTCGTCCCACCCGCGGGCCAAACCATGTGGACACAATACAAAGTTTTATCGCACGTAAATACCAAAATGAAATTATCTTTCTCGTTCTTTTTTCTTTCTTTCTCTCTCTCTCTCTCTCTCTCTCTCTCTCTCTCTCTCTCTCTCTCTCTCTCTCTCTCTCTCTCTCTCTCTCTCTCTCTTTAACCAGCCTTATTCTTTTTTTGCCTAGCTCTCCTCTCCTTCCATCCCCCCTTTCCCTTAGTTACCGTAACCCCAAACAACGAAAATAAAACACTGGTGATGCTGATCTCTTCCAGAGAAAAATGTAGCTTATCTGTTCCCTGAAGAGCAAGGGCCACAGGTGCGTACTTACCGATGGTCTTGATGATGTCGAAGTCATGGAGAGTGTATTGCCTCGGGGCGCCCACGCCGTTGGTGGCAGGCGTGGGCGGTTCCTTGACGGCGCCCATTCTCCGCCTCACACCTACACGCCCACCAGACATCATAGCACGTGTGTAGCGAGGGCGTGCAAGCAATGGCGTCTTGCAGGAGTTCGCCGGATTCGAACGCGAGTTTTTATTCGGGGAGAACGCGTTTGCGGAAGGGGCGGGGGAAGAAGGGTGGGTGAGGTAGGCCTATGTCTCAGGCATGGCGTGGCGAGGAGGATGTGGTGATTGTGGTAGGCGGAGGTGCATCACTCGGGCATAAAGTCCTGTGCCCGGCTCGCTAGAACTGGTTCAGCGACGGTACGACCCTCTCCTCTCACTCTCTCTCTCTCTCAAACTGTCTCTCTCCCACTCATTCACTTCTTCTTCTCCTCCTCCTCCTCCTCCACCACCTCTGTCTCCCCTGCTTCTCTCCTCGAAAATAAAGGTGAGTGTCAAGGTTAGCGAGAGACAAGTGTTCACGCCCAGAACAAGGGATATGGAGAACAGGTGTGTGTGGCAGGTGTGTGCTCCGCAAACACCCACCCGCTGACCACACGTGCACACCCGCACACACACGCACACGGAGGACTCACACCTGCGCCTCCCAACACAACATTTCCGGAATTCCAGCAGATGTGGCGGCGCGGAGGGGCGGCTCCAGGGCCTCCTGCGGCGTCACTGGAGCTGCAGGTCCGCCGCCTCTGCCTGACGGGTCGCCTGCGAGCAGCGTGCGGGCGAGGGGGTCATCGGCGGCCGCCCTCGAGGGTCACTTGGCCATTTAAAAGGGATTTAAACCGAGCTGGAGCGACGGGACTCGGCGCGGCCGCGAGTCAGCTGAGGTAATGTCAACGATCTGGAGAGAGGACACCCGCATCTACGGTGGTGTTTCAGGTGCAGGGCGCGCTCTCAAGGGGAATCGAGGTCAGAAGTACGACGAAATGGGCGCTGTCATGGTCCAGGGACAGGTTGCGAAAGGCACAGACACATGCACACACAACTTGGCGAGAGAGCGACGGCGAGCGTCCTCTTCCGTTCACTGCCAAACCCACACTGTCGACCCAGCTACGATCCCGCAGCTTTCCAGCCTCCCCGGGACCCCCCCTCCCCTCCCCCCCGCGCTACACATACACACACAAACATACACACGTTCACCGCTACAAATTCACTCACCGCACACGCATACATACACGCTGGTACTACACACGCACACGTGCACCACGACGCAATATCCACAGATACGCACATACGAACTCACGATGCTCACACGCTCAAACCTACTCACGGCCACACGCGCACCAAATCGCTCGCACGTAAGCCGCATTTAACTCCCATTTAAGATTGTATTGTTTGCTTTCATAGCTGCTAAGACAACAAGTTCTGTTAGAAGTGGAACAGAAATATACCATACGCGCTTTGGTACATTTTGGTGAATGAACATGTCGTAAATGGAATAGGCATTTATATCACAGGGCGATATTTTAATAAGCAAATTGTGATGACGTTTGGAATGATGATGATGGCAATAATAATAACAATTTTGATGACAACGATAACATTGAAAATTATGATAATAATGATAATATTAACAATGCTAATGATAATAATAACAAGGATAATGACGACAGTAATAATAAGAAGGAAAATAATAGTTATAATAGTAGTAATAACAATAATTGTAATAAAATCAATAATGATAGTAATAATCCTGATAATGATAACAATAATTATTGAGAAAATGATGCTGATAACAATCATCATCGTAATTATAATGATCGTTATCATTAGTATTATCATTATTGTTATAATTATCACTAATACCAGTATCGTCATCATTACTACTATTATCATTATCATCTTTATTGTTATTACAATCATTATCATTATTGCTAATATCATCATTAGCATCATTCTATCATTGTTATCATTACCATTGTAATTATCATTATTGTTATTATTATCTTTATTATTAATAATAATCATTATTATTATAATAATGATAACAATAATAATGCTGCTGCTGATGATAACAATAATAATGTTGACAATAATGATGATAATGATAACATTACTACTATTACTACTAGCAATAACGATGATAATGATAATAGTAATAGTAGTAATGACGATAATAAGTACGATGTTGATAATTACAATAATAATAATAACAATAACATAAATAACACTATCAGTGATAATTGTAATGGTAAGAATGATCGCTAAAAGGATAAAAATTACATCACAATTATGAATTGGTTGGAATATTATCTGAACGACTGACTGCATTAAAGAACTTTTTGAATATTTTTGAATTAACGTCTCACCGACCAACGCGTTTCAACAGCCGCCAAAAAGTTTGCTATTCCATAAAAAAAAAAAAATTAAATTCTCCATATTACAAAAAGTCTTCGGTCAAATATCACAGAATCTACTGTAAGATTTACAATAATTCACATTACAAGGAATCATCTGGCGAATGAACACAAGTCATTTTTTCTCTCTCAAGGTAGACTGGTTGTGCATCATGGCTACTTTTTCCCCTCTGTTTTATGTGTCTGACTTCCCTTGCTGCAGCCAGACTGAAATTCGACCCTGCGTGTAGTGGAAGGGAAGAAAGAGTACGGTTTAATACGATACTGAGATTATGTGGTTTGAAGATGGCTTAAGACAGGTTAGCTTCTCCTCCGGTGTGTACGTACAGATGGCGTTAAGATCGAAATGTAATCGAACTTGAGACTGAATTTGTGAGTGAGAAGTTTTGAATCATGGAGGTGCTTGTCTTCGATTACAATAAGTTATTCCAAAGCTTTTGTGCTAGTAAGGACGATGGTCAACTTTGTTAAAGTTAAAAAAAGAAAAGAGACAAACTCTGCTCACTAGGAAGAAGGAAAAAAAAATACCCATGACGAATGAAGTAAACATTCTGACATACAAAAGATGCTATATTTTCTGTTTTTAGTGTTATCTCTCGCAAGGCCCTAAGTAAATAATGTTCATCCCGGAAGCCACAACCGATCACCGCAGGGTAACATGATATTAAACCTAGCACTGATGCAGAGCCTTATAAATTCATCATTTGCTCACCGCAGCCACCAAGGTTAGGAATAACAGCAGGTACACTCGCTCTTTATGTCTGGAATATAAATATGCTCGGCGTATCTCGTACCAAACTGCATTCTAAAGCTAGAAACCCTAAATCTTCGAGAATTCTGTCAGAAAGGTGTAAAATACGTATTCAATTCTTTCTCTTAGACACGGTTTCATAAAAGAGACTTTATCAACAGAGGACAATCTTAGGTAACATACTATGAACGTTAACGGATTTTTTTTTAACAATACACAGGCCACGCAATACGCTTAAACACACGCACTCACAAACACACACCTATTGAACTCATTGTGTAACAGCAATATGACCTTTATCGATATAAAAATTATATTACATTACCCTAAATAACCCTGTTTATTAGTTTGAAACAACCTTTGAAAAGAACTTTTAACCATTTGAAAAAAACAGAATTACACTACAGCGCGACGTATCTAACAATAGTGATGATGGTGATGATGATGATAGTGATGATGATGATAGTGGCGACTGACAGTAATGGCGATAGTAATGATAATGATAAAATTATGTTAATGATAATAACAATAATGATACTATTATTAATAATAAGCATTAAAATAATTATGATAATGATACCAACAATAATAATAATTATTATAATAATGATGGTAATACAAACATGGATATTAATGATGATGATATGATAATATCAATAATAATGATACTAATGATAATAACAATAATGATACTACTAATAATAATAATAATCATCAATTCAATAATGATCATAAAATTATAATGACAACAATGATAATAATGATGACAATAATGATAAGAATAATAGTTATGATAATAATACATATTTTAACACTGGTAGATGTAATAGTAATAATAATCATTATGACACTACAACAACTACTACTACTAACGAGAACAATGATAATACATATAGTAATTATAACAATGATTATAATGGAAATTACTACTAGTAGAGGTAATTGTAATAACAATAATCATAATGACAATAGCAATACAATTAAAGAAAACAATAACAATAAATGAAGATAAAAAAAGATAACGTAATAATACACGTCATACTAAACAAACACCAAAACGAACCGATTAAGATTGACAATAGCAATACAACCAAAGAAAACAATAACAAAAGTAATAACAACAAATGAAGATAAAAAAATAATAATAATAACAACGTAATAATGCAAAAAAATCAACCGCTTAATATTTCGATGAAGGGTTCCAGAGACAAAAGACGAGGGCCGTTTGAGTTCCGTTGAAGTGGAGAGATACAATTCAACCCTGGATACAATCGCTGAGGGTTCTGCTTATCGCCGCGTAAGGGATTTTGACGTCGAGGTTTTTCGTTGTTTCTTGTGGAAGGGATATTGTTTTGGTTGAAATTGCTTGGAATTCGTACACGATCTCGAGGTATTTCTGTTGTTGGGGATTTTTTTTTTTTACTAATTTTGTTGACTGGTGTTATAG
>BOPN01001982.1:75000-77500 GCA_017312705.2 Penaeus japonicus | reverse complement strand
AACCAATACAGAGTTTAATGGAAGGACTTACTGGATCATAGAATTTTCTTAGTTTCTGATCCTTGCAATCTAGACATCCTAAGGCCCTTAAGGGTGATTACAACAAAGCAGAGGTAGAGTTTCACTTAAACAAACAAACAAACAAAAGAAAACACTGATAATAACCTAAGAGTAAATAAAAATGACTGAATTAAAAACACATCATCAACTTCATACATCTGCTAGCATCAAAGCATTAAAAAATCCAACTAATTGTAAAAACTTTTCAATGAAACTATGAAGCTGTAAAATTTCAATGAAAGCCTGAGATTAGTCATGCATCATCAAGGGCACTTAAAGACTTCAGTACCATTCTTGTAATGGTTGATTCCAGCTGGGAAAATCACAGACAAGATATAAGATTCAGTTCTCAGTACTACATTTTCATCTCTGACAAGAACTACGGTTTATTAAGAATTTTCCACTTCACTGTTTTCTGCTAAGCTTGCATTATTGCTCTCCAGTTTCTAGTTTATGTCAACTTCTCTTGTTACAGTTCCTCTATCTGAATGGACACCTGCCACTAGGAACTAGAGCTAACAAAAAACTTAATAAAATGTTAATGATATGCAAGAAAAGACTGAGTCACATCCAGTTGCAGGTGCCTAACTAACATTTGCATCAGATAATAAATTGTTAAGAATATCAATTGCTTAAAATCATATGCCATACAAATGGCACACTGTAAGAACATTTTTGTAAATACACTTTCTTGTCCATAATGTAATAAACCATAATTGTCATTTTAATGCCATCTATATACAATATATGGTCACCTTAATATATAAATTTTGCACCAATTCACTGAGGTGATACTTACATTACAAGTACAAAAAAATAAACACTTATGACTTTGTCTTCATCAAATTCTATAGACTATTTTATGAATAAACCTAAATCAGCAACTATTTCATGAAATGCATTAGGAACAAGTCACTTATTCATGAGAAAGATAACAACATGATTGGTACATAATAACTTTGTGGAATGAGTTTTTTTTTTTTAATTGTGAGTTGGCGATGCATTTATTAATACTCAGATGTGGAAATGAATATCATCTCTGAAACCTTATCCTATTGAAATTCATTTACATAGTATGATAATCTTCTTAAATCACAGTGTTACAAGTCCAACTTTGTTTTCAATCAACATCTCTCTTCCCACCTTTCACATTTAATGCCACAATAAATTAATGCGTGATATATACAGACAAAGAGATCATTTATCTTCATACATCCTGAGCCTTTGGAGCCACAACGCTTCCACACACATCCCAAGGCTCTGAAAACTTTTTGGTTCTACTCGATTAAATCTGCTTTTCCATCTTGATCCTTGACAACTTTTGAATTCTCTGTGCTTTTTAGTGTCTCGAGTGTTAGCTTTGATGATCCTTGCTGCCATGTCCAAACATTACACTAGAGTCTCCTTTATTGGCTAATCAGCATGCAGTAGTGGAAACGACTTCCTCCTACAAAGTTGGTGGCTGTGACAATCTATGGTGCGGCTGATAGGGACCAACAGTGCGTCTCCTCTAGTCTTCTCCAAGCTTTTCGATTTCTTCAACATTGTTGTAGTCCAATTTCTCAATCTTAATGTCTGGAAAAAAATGATAACGTTACTGGTTTACCTGTTATTTCTCAATCTTTATGTATGGAAAAAAGTGATTGTTACTCACTTACCTGTTATTAGCCACAATGACTAGACAGACTGGAATTTAAAACTCTTGCGTCTATTAACCCCTAAAGTCCTATTTGCCACGACTGTGGTGGAGCCCAGCCTCTGTATTATTTCCTAATTTCCACAAAAACTGGAAGGAATTTTTCCTGATTTTTTTCTTTTTTTATTATGAATGGGACATATGGAATATCTACCAATATTTTTAGTAATGTCTGGCAAGTTTCCTCCTCCAACACCCACTATACGAGTCCCATATCCCCATGCTCTGAATCAGACCTTCCTTTCCTTCAGCCTCAGTTTTATGTTGCCTCATGCTAATGTCTTTTTTCTTTTTATATATCTGCATGAATATTCCATTGTTTTCTATGAAGAAACATGTTCCGTTTCTTGCTTTATTTGTGCAATTTTTGCATGTTTTGTATGCAGGTGGTTTATATGCATGGTAGCTTATTTCAATTTTCCTTTGAAGGATAACAGCTATCCTTTTTTCAACTATGAGGAGTAAGTATGACAGTTTTTTAAACTCTGATCCTCTACTGTGCACTCTGTATCTAACAAATGACAATGAAATATACATTTTATGGTGTGTAAATTCAAGCTCCTGAAATGCAATACCAAAATTGACATTGGTGAAACGTGAAAAAACATGGGGGATTAAATAGGAGGAGGAGGAGGGGATGGGAGAAGCGGAACACAGAAGTAAAATTCAGTGCAATACAATCTTCTATCTCTCATGAATACCAACACAAAAGATAACTCACTGAAGTGCTGCTCAATCTCCTTC
>BOPN01001982.1:67500-70000 GCA_017312705.2 Penaeus japonicus | reverse complement strand
CATTTTGCCACATGAGACAGGTTTCCCTCTTTTTATTCTATTAACCCTATGGCGACGGTGTGTCACACCTGTGCGACACAGCTAAGTGCCCGATGCCAGGGCATCATACATGTATGACGTTCCCGATGCAATACTGCATAGGCCCGGCATAGGGGGTTTCCACTTATCGCCGGGCCCGTCAGGATTGGGTTAATATGATCTTAACCCATTCACGCCGGTTGACGTGATAGCACGTATTGTGGTTTTCGCGTCAGACGCCCTGGACGCGCTATGAGGGGAAGCCGCGCGCTCGGGTAGAGCGAGCGGGCAACCGAGGCTTGCGGCTTGTGCACCCGAGAATCTCGAGGCGTTAAGCTTATGCGTTCGAGAACCCCGGTATTGCGACCGTCCAAAGCCGGAACTGCCCCAGCGTGAATGGGTTAACTGTACATTAATCTATTTTAGAGACTGTAAGTTTTATCAAGCATAATAGTTACAATTTGTTGCATATATTACTGAATGTAATATTTGCATGGGATAGATCTTGACTATTTTTTTGGTGGTGGTGGTGTCAAATGAAAATATAAGTTCCTTAAGGATTATATTAAATGATAGAAGTTCATCACAGGTATTCCTTTTTTATTTTTCTTATTAGCAATACTTTCACTTTATCAGATAAAAATGTTAAGTGCTCACAAGACTGAGCATCAGCCATCTCAAAATATTAAACAAATTTTATTTCAGTCTGGTATTCATTATACTGCCATACTGCTGGATGTCATGTGATATTGGTCAAATTTGTTTGCATGTTAGAAAAAAAAAAAATTGTTTACCCTTTATGAAGCAAAAAAAATTGTATATATCCATTGCCCTTCCTCTGCTTTCTTCCCTAGTTTGGATCACTGTGCCTACAACTGAGATGCTTAAATCAGCCAGCACTTCAATTCAAAAGAATTGAAAGGGTGGATGATGGTTGGCCCTGCCTGGAAATTTCACCGGGGTATTTCATGTCTGCTGAGGCGGTGGCCAGATCCTATGTGCCCGATCATCCGATGACACAGTCATGCAAAAGCCATGACGTGGTGTTTATGTCAATTAACAAGCCACATCTCTCTAAATTAGATATGAAAGAGTCGGAACATTATCCTAAATAAAAATGGTTATTCATTCATTAGCACATTGCAGACAGGGATAGATTTGCTTGCCTAGTCTCCAGGATGGGTTTTATTTCAGAGAGAGGCAGCCTTACGTAACATACCTCGACTTTTTCCCTCTTTCAATCACTTATTGTAAAACTAGGGCCATTTTTGTGTTTGTCATTCTTTTGTTTTATTGTATTGAGAGACTTGTGTGTGTCATATGACACACATGCAGCAGTTGACTAAAATTGTAGTATAGGGTCCATATCAGCTCATTATTTTCTTTATAATCATTGAGATAAATGTATTCTTCTTTTATGGGAGGACAAAAAACTTTTTTTTTTTTTCTTTTTTGTATTCATTGACTTGTGAATGAATGCAAAAAATATAACCATCCACAGTGTAGATACATGAAGAGGTAGGGAGGAGGAAGGAAACCTCTGCTTATGACTGAGTGCCACAGTACAAGGTAATCCTACTAGTACAGGGGCACATTGTAGACACTGGGCATGGTTTACTCTTCTCAGTCTGCTTGCACATCTTTAATCTGCTGTACTTTACAGCAAGAGGTTGGTAACTTGCTAGAGACTGTGGACGAGTGCCATTCAAGGGTATCTCTCCTGCTGGTGCTAGGAGAAAATAATGTTATCTAGGTTTTGGATTTTAGGTGAAACCCATTTTGCTTAATATTACATCAATTATAGTAATCATGATTGCAATTGTCATCATCACTCACATATTACATAGTAAAATAAAGAAACGCAGCGATCCAAAATCCCACAACGTCATTTATGTCACGATGCCCACCGTCAGGCTGAAAATTCCTTCCTCACGTATGTCATGACACCCTTCCGCAATGGGTTAAAGACGAACAGTGGTAGACTGCACTAAAAGTAAAGAAACACTAATAAAACTTTCACAATTGGTAGATGTTTATGAAACACCCACATATTCATCCCCTGGCCTTATACACTGATGATGTTGATATTGATGGATAGGTAAAATTAGGTTGGTCATTGGTTTAAAATTCTGCACGTGAAAAAAATATAGCAGAACTATGGTACATCTGTAGTATATATCAATGCAACTTATTCACATATTAACCTGCAATTTTACTGATTTGCTTTGTACCTTCCCCTATTATTGGGGCCCAGATTGTGGGGTATAGGGGAGGAATTGAGGGTAAGAGGAAGACATTGGCACCACTTTCATGGTATTCAGTAATGCTATACCACGCATGAAATTTACCACCTCTGTTTTTGTTGGTGGTACAGTGTGTTAACCCACACAGGACGGGTGGTACAGCATGTGTACCGCGCATTCAAAAGCCCAGTTGCCGGGCGGCACAGTATTGTGCCAGCCATTCAATTGATTTAGGCCTA
>BOPN01001982.1:57500-62500 GCA_017312705.2 Penaeus japonicus | reverse complement strand
AATGATTCCTATAATATTATCACTATTCACTTTGGGAATCCCGTGTTAAAATATAGGAGTCGAAATCACACCATACTTCGTAAAACTTCCTCATTCTAAGACCTTTGAATTCAAAGCTTATCTTTAATTCCTGTTCCTTCGAGTTGCCGGAAATGCTTCTGCAGTGATGCACAACTAGTGCTCCTCTCAGCATGTGCAATGAATATTTTCCGGATGTGGAAATTAAACACTGATATCTCACGCCATTGCTTTATTTGGAATTATAAAGCAAACATCATGAAGATCAGACAAAATTGATTTCGAAACGACATGTATACAGAGAGACTGAAGAAGAGTTTCGAAGTAATAGGAAGCAGATCACCAGTGAACGAGGAGAGAATTATGGACTACGTGCTTATACCTCAAAGACGGATGTGACGTCATCTTTGGCGCAAAAGGAAATCCGAAGATAAAGGAATGATAAGAAATATAGGATTTAAACTTGGGAAATTTCTTTATCAATTGTAATTATTAGATGGTAGATAGAACGAATATAATAATATTATTGATAACACCTGACATCGCAACAATAACACCATGATAACACTTTTTAAAATTTAATAAACATTATATCACTTTTACTGATTAAAAAACATCCCATGATAACTCTGATATCGTAATGATAAACATCATCATAAACACAACGCCAAAATTTAATAAAAACTGTTATAACATATGAAACAAACTGAAATATATTTGGAAAGGGAAACGTCTGGAAAAGATAGTACTTGTAAAAATATTGTAAAGTCACTGTTGTTCCTCTATCAGGCAGATGCAGTGAAAGTAAAAATGATGATGAATAGTGAAAAAGAAAAATGATAAGAAAAAAATAAGCAGCGACATCAGAAAAGAGAACATGAAATAAAGTAAGAAAGAAAATAGAAAACAGACTAGAATAATTTAAAAATGTAAATACATCAATACACAGAATTGGATATAGAACCTAGAAACATAAATAAGAGAGAAATAGATTTTTAAAAAATCATAAGACTTTTGACTGAGTGAAGAAAATTACATGAACAAAGAAGGCGAAATAAATGTTCATCATTATAATCACATTAACGATAACAATAACATTAAACCATTACTATTCATCTTAACATTAGGATGATGATAAACATTGCCAGCAATAATATAATCAAAACTGATTTTCCTTCCACCAACAATAAACAACAGTAGACATCAGCATCCAAAGAAGAGAAAGAAAGAAAGAAAAAAAACTCCCTCGGTAAGAGAAGTGAAAGTCATATAATAGGCCTTGTGTACCGAAAATGCTGTATCTACGCGCCCACCGTCCTCACACACACACACACACACACACACACACACACACAGACACACAGACAAACACACAAACACACACACACACACACACTCACAAGGACACTCACACAAACACTCTCAAAGACACTCACACAAACACACTCAAGCACATACAAACACACACGCACTGAATACCTATTATGTCCTCTTAAGGCACCCAACAACACGCGGGCGCCATGCACACTGTACATGGACAGGGCATGGACGAGTGACCGGTCCGGACACGCGACACACTGTAATTTCGGGAGAAAGAGAAAGTATATGGTACCTGGAGGGAAGAAACAAGGGGGGAGGAAGGAAGGAAGGGAGTAGGGGAAAGAGAGGGAGGAGGGGGGAAGGGAAAGGGACTGGGGAGGGGGGAAGGGAAGGGAAGGGACGAGGGGGAAGGAAAGGGAGGGGGGAAGGAGAAGACAAAGAGGGTGAAGAAAAGGAAGCAACAACGGAGGAGAGGACGAAAACAAGGTAGAGGGAGTGGCGAGGGAGGAGGAGGGGAAGGGAAGGACAATCAGGGAGAGAGAAGAAGGGAGGATATTGAAGGGGAAAGAAGGAAATAGGGAGGAGAAGGAAGAGGAACGAAGGAAAGGAGAACGAGGAGGGGAGAATGGAAAGGAAAGGAAGAGGAAAATGATAAGGAGATGAGAGGAAGAGGGGAGGAAGAGGGGGGGAAAGGAGAGGGAGGAGGGGAGAAGTGAGATGAAGGAAAGGGAAAGGAGAGGGAGGAGGGGGAAGGGAGAGGAAGAAGGGAGAAGGGAGACGAAGGACAGAGAAAGGAGAGAAAGAAGGGGGAAGGAAGACGAAGGAAGGGGAAAGGAAAGAAAGGAGGGGTGAAAGGAAAGGAAGGAGGGAGAAAAGGAAGGCGAAGAAGGAGATCTGGATAAGGAGAAACGAACAGGAAGGGAAAGCCAGATGGAAGCGGGAGATGAAATATGGTAATAAGCACGAAAGGTCGAGGATGGTTTTGTGTTCACCGACAATCGTGAATCTTCTCTCCGTAGCAAAAGGGACGAAAATAAATGAAAAGTGAATACAAAACAAAAATGATAACAAATTTATAAGGATGATATGAAACGAAGGCTAATGGGATATCGGTAGGTGTGATATATTAATTAAATAGTGAGAAAATTCAGAATAATTGCTTTACCAAAAATAGTAGTAATGATAGTGATAATTCGTCATGATTTTAATAGCAATGATGATTACGATGATTATGATATGAACGATGCTAAAAATAGTGATAATAATGAAAACATTAAGGGTGGTAATGACAATGAAATAGATTATCAAAATTATGAATAAGACTAATATTAACAACAATGACTATGATAATGATAATGATAGTGATATCAATGATGGTGCAGGTGAGGATTAGGATAATGGCATAATGATAACAATAACAAGAATAACATGAACATTAATTTGTCACTTATGCAAATGTTATTCAGATTGAGAGACACAGCATTCGTATTGTTACTTTATAATTATTTCCAAAAGCCAATAATGTTGGGAAGAGTAACAATTTTAATGATAATAATAATAACAATTATATCAAAAGGAACAGAAAAGGCCTCACAGATACCCAGTACCATTATCCAACGAAATGTTATAAAACAGATAATCTCTCTGTAATTTATTTATATCTAGCATACGTTTCGTTACACCTAATTAACGATTTAAGGTTTCAATATGCTATGGGTATGCAACCGCTCCAGCAGACTAGTTTGCATTCGTTTGGCCTTTGCACTTTGCACCAATCTTCAACAGGAAGTGCTAATCTTAAGTGAAATTTCAACTTCCATTGGACCCCCCTGAAGTGGCCCTCTCTTGAAACTCCGTTTTCGTTAATGCGTTTGAAATTTAGTAAATATAAGCCTGGATTTATTTGGCTCACAATTATGGACAGATTTGATTACACAAATGATAATAGTAATAATGCTGATAATTACGATAATGATAATGACAATGATAGTGATACTGATAATAATGATAATGACAATAATGACAATGATAATAATAACAATAATAATGATAATTATAAAGATAGTAATAATAACAATAATGATAATAGTGATAATGACAATGGTAATGATTATGATTATAACGATGATAATGATATTAATGATGAAAATGATAATCAAAATAAGAACCATTATTATTACATTTATCCTTTTGTTGATCAAATCGACACTGCATAAATACTGAGGACTACAGTCATGATAAAAAATATTTTTAAAAATCGATAACATTACAAACATTATTTCATCAATAGTTATATCATAGCAATAACAATACTATTGGCATGTCTCATAGTTTCAATGTCATTATTGTTGTTTATTCATTGCAAGAAAAGTTAATTGCTGGACTAATATATCCAGTCTGTTGCTATTTTAGAGCTTTTGAAACGTTTTTTTTTCAAAATCTGCATACTTGGCCCTTAAGTGTCAACTGCCAAAAGCTAAAATACTGAAAAATAGTTATTCTGTATGATATTTCAAGGAGATAACGACATGAAATCCAGTTTTCATTAAAATAAAGTAAGTCCAAAACTCTTGGAAATGCCGTTTGTGGCAGAGCCGACTCAGTGTTGCATTTTAGCCTCTCCACACGCAATCACGAACATGTTATCATTCAAGCTTTTACACCGATCATTCCAGTGATATTAGCGAAAGCGAGCTCCGTCCAGCCCCGAGAGTTTATGGCACAGTCCCTTTCAGCTATTTACAACAGCTGACTCATCTGATCATTATAACTGAACATTTCCCGCGGAGGCCGGACTGCCCCTCAGCGCCCCAGCCTCACCAGCCCGGGGGCGGACTTGGGGGCGGTGCTCGGTGGTCCCTTTCTGAGGAAGGCCGTTTGCTCACACTCTTGCTCTTGGAGGCGATGTGAGTGTCGTATTTGGAGCTTTGCAATGTTGACTGTGGCCTTCGTGAGAGCTAATCGTGTTTGTGTCTTTCTCTCCATTGGGAATGACCTCGGCATCCTCTGATATCCCTAAATAATTAGAACCTACTACTATTCTTCATTTTAGGCGTAGCAACTTGTTCAAATAACTTTAATTTTTTTCGTTCAGTATTCATCTGTTTTCTAACTCACTACCACTAGCTAGAAAGGTATTGTCTTAGAGAGTTCGTATTTTGACATGTCAAGAAGAGTTGTCACACATCATTTTCATCCATGTGAGAAGGAAGGGGGCATAGCTGACGAATATCATTAGACCATGGTGTGGAAATTGGGCCTTTTATGACTGCAATATTAACAGTATCTGTGCCGTGGTTTTGATTACGCTGAGTAATAAAAATGGGAAGTGTGTATTTATGCGTGTGTTAGTAAGCTTTGATGCTAACGAAAATAGATATTAACTAAATCATTTGGCATGAATCGGATAGGCGCGATCGCGAGCGGTAAATCGCAGAATAACGTTTCTCCGGCAAAGTCACGAAAAAAATTGAAACCACACAATCATCTAAAAGTTATCTCTCTCTGAGTTCAAAAGCTGCCGAGGTGATGGAATACGATGATGGAACAAAGAGAAGGGCACTCAAGATGGAAACGAAACATCGGGATCCTTCTCATTTCACTCGCCATAGGTTTATTAAAAGAAACAGATTTCAAATTCTCTGTTTCACCTACTTTGCGTA
>BOPN01001982.1:37500-42500 GCA_017312705.2 Penaeus japonicus | reverse complement strand
TGCCCATGAAACGCCACCACAGAAAATGGTTTTGATTCTGCATTTTATGATGAACTATAAAATATTTTATAATTCGTATCGGGACTTTGGGTACATTATTGATAGCTGCACAATGCTTGATCAGATATTGTTAGAAATAAGAATTGTTTTGAAATCATTAAATAATGTGCCAAAAACAACTTGTACTTGTATCACAGCGTGTCAATGTTCCTGGCAATGTCAATGTAAGTTATAGTACTTGAACATGTGCAGCGCAAAACGAGGCATGTATCATATACCATATTAATTGCCAAGTGAGTAAATGACCTCCGGATCTTACATGAGAGACATAACAATGACAAAGGGCCTTGGACTGAAGTAATGTCAATATAAGAGACAATGGTTGCTATATAGCACGTGGCCTACAGTGTATCAGGGACATATGCTACACCCATATAAGGGCCGACGACTCTTTGGCTGAAAATAAAGGGATCTTCGCTACTTTTCCGTCCTTTGTTTCTGATGCTCAAATAAACAAAACACTTGCAAAACACATTCATAGTAAAATAAACGTGAAGTTAGGTAGAAGAATATTCTTTTGGTCTATTAACCTAGGAGTATATATATATGTATACACACACACACACACACACACACACACACACACACACACACACACATATATATATATATATATATATATATATATATATATATATCCACAGATCTATTTTTAGCTACCGTGCAGAGGACACAGAGGTTCTTAACAAGTTCTGTGATCCTGAGGCCATCTGGAGAAAGTGCATGGCGTAAACACATCAATGATTGTAGGTAAAATTGATATAGAAATTGTTTTCTAAACAATTGTTAGCATTGATGATAAAAGTGGCCCCAAAACAACAGAAACGAGGCTTATCACCCTAAGGCTCGTCTAAACAAAATCAAAAACAAAAAATTAAGTTTTTATTCTGATTTTTTTTTTCGTTCGCGGTGCCGATACGAAACGATGTTCCTTCTCTCTCTTATGTTATGTTACATTTTTACTGAAGAATTTGGACTTTTTTTTTTCCTTTCTCGCTGACGCATCGAGGGTGGCTGACAAGCGGAACACATGAGATGTTTGAGTCGAGTGGAAGGCGTTGGTTTGGCTGAAGAAATTGGGGTGAAAGTGATGTTAAGGATCGTCATAACAGAGGTGATGATGATAATGGTGATGATCGTAGGGTTTTGATGGTGATTTTGATGGTTGTGATAATATTTATAAGGAATATCATGATCGCAATAGTAATGATGATTATAACGATAAGAATGATGATAATGACAGTTATAACAATAATGATGATGACGATGATAATACTGATGGTGAAGTTAATGTTGAGAGTAAAATGATAACGTAAAATCAGGCCACAAAATTAACGATAATGATAATAACAGTTATAAAAACGGTGCTAATGATAAAGTCATTCAAAGCAGCAATAGTGACTAGTAAACCGAACTCAAAAAGAAAAAGACCAACTAAAGAATTATAAAAAACAAACAAAAAAACAACAATATCTTTGATGATACGATCTCTAAAATAACTGTGACAAAATTACGATCACCATAAAAGTACACGAAATACAAGAAGGGTAAAAGTAAAGTAAAGTACAAGTAAAAGTACAAGAAGGGGAATGATAACAAAGATAGTAATAGCAGTAATCACAGATAGAGTAGGTTAGACAAAAAGACGCGGTGCTTCTATGTTTCCAAATGGCGGGCGATGAGAAAGACGTTGCATTTTGCTGTTACTTCATCGACGGTTTGTCTGACCTGCCGGAGGCTCTTCACACGGGTGAAACCTAGATCCATTTAGGCATGAGCTTCTTTTCATATGTCTGTCTGTCTGTCTGGCTCAGCCTGGCAGACTATCTGTATTCGTCTTTCTGTCTCTCGCTGTTTGTCTATCGATTTACGTGTTTGTTTTCCTTTCTTGCTTTTTCTTTCTTTCTTTCTTTCTTTCTCTCTGTCTCTGTCTGTCTCTCTATCTCTCTCTCTCTCTCTGTCTCTGTCTGTCTGTCTGTCTCTGTCTCTGTCTCTCTCTCTATCTATCTATCTGTCTGTCTATCTTTCTCTCTCTCTCTCTCTCTCTCTCTCTCTCTCTCTCTCTCTCTCTCTCTCTCTCTCTCTCTCTCTCTCCCTCCCCCTCTCCCTCTCTCTCCCCGGGGCCGGTGACACTGGGAAATCTGAATCCATTTAAGCATGAGGTTCTCTTCACGACCATTAATTCCCATGTTCAACCCCTGGAAACGAGGACTCAGCTTCAACGGTTGCCCAATCGCTCCAAAGAAGGATCCAGCCAATCATCAACCAATCAATCATTTTGTTGTGTCTCCTTGTTTATTTGGGTTATACATCTTTTAAAAGTTTGGTGATGACACTGCTCCTTAGTTACGTGGTGAGACTGTGATGATATGGTGTAGATAATTGTGACGACATGTTGTAGATGACTGTGATGACGATGTGATTGGACTTTTATCAGTTAATGTGTCATTGATGTGTCGAAGGGATGACTCTGGGTTCCGACTGCGGTCTCTGTCTGTCCTTGTGTTGCTTATGCTTTGGCGGTGGGTGTGTGGATGCAGTCGTAGAAGAAGGGAAGTTATAAAAAACGGAAATGACCAGTGGACCGGAAGAGGTGGAGGGAGGAGGGAGGAGGGGGCATGGGAGGGGAGGGGAAGAGGGGGAGATGGGGATGCAAGAGGGGGAGGAAGTGGGGGAGAAAGGGAGAAGCGACAGTTGGAAGAGGAGAACGAGGTGTGTAAAGGTGGAAGACTGGAGGGTAGAGGTGTAAGGCGAGAAGGTGGAAGAGTAGGTGTCGCTGGAAGTGGAGTTGGGGCGAGTGGAAGAGGAAAGCCCGCGGAGGCGCGGGAGGGGGAGATCATCGGCTAGAGTGGAGGTGGACTTTGAAAAGAGAGAGAGAGAGTGGTGGAGGTGGAGGTGGAGAAGAGTCGGCGAAGGTGGAGCCGATGGAGGTGAGAGCGGCCGTAGGAGGGCCGAGGCAAGAGACACGCCAGTCACCTTGCGAGTGTCATGGTAGAAGAACGCGCTCTCTCCGTCCGCCTCCATCACCCCCGGACGTCCATGTGCGCGCGCGTGAGTGAGTGACTTGTGAGGCGCCGTGTGCGAGTGTGTGCGGGACAGTGTTGCAGAGAATAGAATTATATTCGAATTATAGACAGTGATATAATCGAGAACTGAGCTAAACCTGGTAGACAGGTAGACGGGTAGAGAAGACGGTAGAGATCCGTCAGGGAGTCGAGCGAGCCGGAGACCACCAAGAGTGTCCCATCATGCCGTCCTATTCCTATAAAGTCAATGTAAGTGTCACTGCGGAGTGTCGTTGCATCCAACTGCAGCTCTTGAATATGAATGAGCACCTTCTATCGTGCAACACAAACACACACACACACACACACACACACACACACACACACACACACACACACACACACACACACACACACAAACACACACACACACTCAGACGTCAACCAACCAGTGTCCCTTTTCAGCTCCCTAACCTAACAAGAACCTCCCTGCTATCAAAACCTGTGCCTAATCATCATTCTGAAGATAACAGTAGTAATTCCGTACATTTTATATCACTGTAACGTTTCAAGTGACTAATAACACTAACGAATATTTCCCAGAGACAAGGAAAAGAACAAAGTGATATTTCCCGGAAGATTTTTTTTTTCTTTTTCTTTTTATAACCTACCGATTGCATATTCAGGCAGTTGGCCTTCAGGAGACATTCGCACGAAAATACAGGTAGTAGCTGCTACCAGGAACGTGCGCGGACTCGTAAGCAAACAAAGTGTAGCTTTGGACTCAAACGCGCGTGCATTCACAAGGACGCACACATTCATAAATAAGGAATCAAGGAAGGAAAAATGCATTTATTATGCCTTTAGTATTGCACTTGTACATACGAGTAAAGATAGTGGAATGGTAATGATGATAGTAATGTAGGAAAAAAAGTATAAACACGAATAAATAGATTCACAAAACAAGAAATTTGATTGACGGGTTTCGCGGTCATCTCATTCTTAGCATTACAGAGCAGTACTTGCTTAATAATTAATGTTTGATAATTCTCATGTATAGATCTTATTAAATAATGATAATGATAATCATAAAATGAGAAAAGAAACGCATCTCCTACATTTCGGTTATATTTTCATCAAACATATTATACTTTCCTAAATACGACGATTGTAAACCACTTTTTACCAATGTCATTTCACTCTTAAATCACCCTTTCGTTAGGTTGAGCACAGCTATCAATCAGATTATCATATTTCCGATTTCTACCTGTTTCCTCCCCCCCCCTCCCTTCTTTACGCTTCATAATCATATAAAAGTGTTGGTAATGATGAGGGCGTAAAATTTCCCTCAAAATATATATGCTGTACAACCTTCCCTGCCAGCAGCGACCTCTATGCTGCCACGCGCTCGTCAACGTTTTTGTGTTTGTGTACTTGAACGCATCTGCGCTTATTTACACGCGCGTTTCAACTATTTCTCACCCTTACGACATAGCACCGTTATGATTGCTTGCGTGACACTGGGTAGGCGTGGCGCGACTGAACAAATTGCAAAGGTGCTTTTGCATGTCGACGCTGCATTCCGGATTGTAGGTTTCATGTCTATTCTACAATGCTTTGAAAAATATACATAGGTAGACGGATAAGCAGCAGAGAGAGAGAGAGAGAGAGAGAGAGAGAGAGAGAGAGAGAGAGAGAGAGAGAGAGAGAGAGAGAGAGAGAATGAGAGACCGAGAGAGAGAGAGAAAGAGTCAGTATTTCGTAAAACGCAAGATATTTTAGTTTCTAGAGAAGGCATTTATCATAGCTAATGTCAAGGCAGGATAATATTAACCCGAAGGTGAAGCCGTGTAAGAGAAAAATGTAAAACGAGGCAGCATGACGAAGAAGAGTGTAAGGTTAGGAAGTGTGACACAGTGTTGAACACGTTCACTT
>BOPN01001982.1:22500-27500 GCA_017312705.2 Penaeus japonicus | reverse complement strand
GTTCGTTTCTCGGCGGTTCACACTAAGGTCTAGCGCAGCCGTGTGCACCGGGGAGGCACTGACTGACGTCTGGGAGCTGGGTGCGTCGGCTCTCGCTTTGGGATAGATTGAGGTATTCGCCGAATAGATTCGCACTTTAGGTCATTATGGGCTGTAAATTAGAGGTCATTACGGACTGCAAATTAGTTGGTTCTTGTGTCTACCGCATTCGGGGTATCAGAAAAGTATTAATTGTGTATTTTATGTAACTTACAATCGCAGCGAGTAGTTACGTACTTTGGGTCACTAAGGTACATTAGGTGGTTCTGTGTGTTTCGTATTTATGCTCTGGCACAAAAAATGTACCAATTATGCACCAAATATTACATAAACACCAAATAAAACAAAGGGATTGATTTATAGCTTAGATTCTATGTTAATCTATGCATGAAATGTAACCATGTGTTCTTATTTACGCTTTCGCTCCCTCCCCCCCAAAAAAAAAATCGAATCATGTACGGAATACGAACTTAAATTCAAAAGGTGTAACTTGCGACGCGATAGAGGACAAAAGCTGATCGTGGACACAGGAATTCCCACCTGGCTGAGTCACAGTTGGGAAACCGCTCAGAACATTTTCAGAAAATCACCAAAGAACGAGAGGGGAATGGTGGAAGGGGAGGGGGAGGGGGGAAAGGAGAGGGGAATGGTGGAAGGGGAGGAGAATGGTGGAAGGGGCGGGGAAGGGGGGAAAGGGGCGGGGAAGGGGGGAAAGGGGAGGGGGAGGGGGGAAGGGGAAGGGGAAGGAGAGGGGAATGGTGGAAGGGAGAGAGGGAGGGGGGAAGGGGAAGGGAGGGGGTAGAGAGAGGTAGTAAGTCGTGGAGGGGGGAGGGGGGAAGGTAGGAACATAGGGTGGGGGGGTGGGGGAGTGCGGAGCATTACTTGCATTCCATGACGATTGGCCTCGAGGCTTCCTGTGTTCACGACTCCCATGCAGTCAGGAATTTCTGCTAAAGTTGTGGTTGTTATGATATTTCACAAGTAGTAAAGACTTGATTATGATTATGCATTAAAAATCTTCCAATGATATCATCATAATGATAATGATGATAAGAACAGTGATTATGATGATGGTGATAATAGTAATAAGATAAAGATGATACTAATGATGATAAAAACTGATGATAGGAATAATGACAACATTAGTCATAATGATAAGAATGATAATGTTGATAATAATGATAATGATTTTAAAATATAAATTATCATCATTTTCCCTATTAACGTTGCTATTATATCATTAATATTATCATAAGTAGTATCATTGCTATCATTATCATTATTATTATTATCACTATCAGTACCATTATCATTACCAATATTATTAATTAAGTAGTATTGTCATTATTATTATTGTTGTTATCACCATTATCATTATTATTCTCATTATTATCATTGTCATTATAATCATTATTAGTATCACTGTTATGATTATTATCATCATTATTCTTATTATCAGTATTATTCTCATACCCTAATTACAATTACTTCTTTAATATCTTAACTGATAACATCATGCTATGCTAATTACTAGCACCTCATTATCATCCTAACTGATATATGCTCTCATTAATATCCTATCACCCACTTTAGTATCACTTCACTAACTTTCTAATTACTTTCATCACCTTTCCATAAGGATAACTTCCTTAATACCTTATTTAATAACATCTCATTAATACCCTCATTAGCATAACCTCCTTAATATTCTACCTAATCTCACCGTCATTAATATCACAAGTATAACTTCCTCAATACCCTTAATTAATACAACCTCATATCCATAATTAGTAACCTCATCGACATCCTCAAACGCGAGCGAAGCCACCCTCAGTCCCAAGGTCACGCGGTGAAGAAGAAAAAAAAAGAAAAAAAAAAGAAGAAAAAGAAAAGAAAAAAAACTTGATTCTAGAGGCGTAACCTGTCAAACTCGCCCTCGAGATGTCCTCAAGTGTTACCAGGCAGTTAGTTAGTTCGAAAGTGTCAGAGACTCTTTCTTTTTATTCTTTTTTTTTTTTTTTTTTTTTCTTGTAGAGGTGGAGGTTTGTTTGTATCTTGTGTCTGGTTTTGATGTGTGGGATTCGGTGTTTTTGTTTTGGTATGTGTTTGTTTTTTTGTTTTTGTTTTTGTTTATATGTAGTCATTGTCTAGGCAACTCCTGACAATTTTATGTCTATGACACGTTATTTGGTTATATATAGTTATTTTTTTTCTAATTCTAGCAAACCGATAGCACGCTCTGTTACAGTACCACGCCCTAAGCGAGCAATACATATCTATTTATATCTTGAGCGACCACCGTTCACGCCCACAAACACAACAGAAAAACATTACAAATCGCCACATAATGCAACAAGTCTTTCCAAATTGCCTAAAATCACGAACGTTATACACTGCAGTGCATGCAACTAGACGGAGATTTAGACAGACGCGGTGTCCTTGCTTCGGAAGGTGAACCTGAGGTTTTAACTGTATATTTCCCTCCCTAAATGTGTTCAGTGTGTAGCTCTGTACGTGTGTGTACGTGTGTGATTGCATGCATGCGCGCGGTGTGTGTATGTGTCTTTTGTGTGAATCTCCTCTATCTTCGCTCTTGTGTCTTTTTTTTCTTTTTCTCTATTTCTTTCTCTGCCGCTCTCTCTTTCTTTATCTCCCTCTCTCTCTCTCTCTCTCTCTCTCTCCCTCCCTCTCTCTCTCCCTCACACACAGACAGAAACACACACACACACACACACACACACACACACACACACACACACACACACACACACACACACACACACACACACACACACACACACGAACACACACACACACACACACACGCACAACACGTAAAGCAGCCAATTTCAAAAATTCTTTCCCTCAAGTACACGTCCACACATTCCCTCCCTCTCCACTAAACATAGCCAGCAGTGAACAGCTCACTACTTACGGCAGTGTTCAAATCTCTTGAGATGTGGAAACTGGGCTTTAGTGATGATGACAGGCAGTCAAGGCTATAGCCGTGGGGGTAGGGGGTGAGATAGGGTGAAGGGGAGGAGGGGGGGTAGGGTTTGAGATAGGGCGAGGAGGGGAGGAGTGGGGGAAGGGGATGAAGAAGGGCGAGGAGGGGAGGGGGGGAGGAGGGGGGTAGGGGATGAGATAGGGCGAAGGGAAGGGGAGTGGGGTAGGGGTTGAGATAGGGCGAAGGGGAGGAAGGGGGTAGGGGATGAGGAAGGACGATGGGGAGGGGGGGCGGGGTAGGGGAGGAGGAAGGGTGAAGGAGAGGAGTGGGGGTAGGGGATGAGGTCGGGCAAGGAGGGAGTGTTGGATAGGGGGTGGGGGAGGAGGAGGGGGGGGGGGGGGCTACTGCTATAACCGCTGCTCGTCCGCAAGACAAAGTCGAGTGAAAGTGATGTTGATTTTTATAGCATATGTTATGTCAGCGACGCAACAGGGCTTAATGGCGGGTGATATTAGGTTTATAGACCCGATTCTTTTTGTTGTTGTTTTGGCTATCGTTGAACGTGATAGAAGGGAAAAGGCAATTTTTATGATGAGTAATAAGGGCACAGGTAAAGAGGTAAACAACATCAGTAAGACAAATGCTTTTCCTGTCGTGGACGTGTTTTTCCTCACGTTCCACTGTTTACGTTTTTATCTCTTGGTAAATAGTACTTCCGTTCTCTCAACTCTCCCCTTGATCCAGATTACTTTCTTCATTATTCGCCATTGCAATTATACAAAGGTCTTCTCTTGATTCTCTTCATTAATCGTGATTTGATTTGCATAAAAATAAATTAGATATATAAACCAAAAATGATACTTTAAGTTCCAACATCACAAGTCACTGTGACAAACTTATGACACAGATAATTGTTTAAAATATATATATGAAATAAAAAACATCTTATATGCTACCGATCTGGTCATAAAGGAGAGGCCCTAAGGCTTAGCCAGTCAGACTCCCCCAAAAGGACACAAGCTTCAAGTATGAAAGGTTCCTATAGCGAAGCAAGATCTATAACCGGGGTTGCTGATGGGGTTTTGTGTGACAACAAACACGTCGGATTCTCAAGTGCAGGACTAGGCAAAGCTCTTGCAGTATTAGTAGCGAATGGCATAGTTTTAGACATGCAATAATACAGCATTGTTCTGTGCAGACGAGGTTTCGCTCCGACCGTCACGATCTAAGTTAGCAGTCACAGCCTTCCACCCCGCCGTCAAGTCCCCTTCGCTAATACAGAATAAAAAAATAATTAAGGATGTATGAAGCAGCCATAAAAGATTATCTTTGATCGCTTCTCCAGCATCTGATATATACATACATATACATACATGCGTTAATTCATTCATGCAAACACATAAATTACAGCGCACGAGTGTGCACAGACATATATCTTTGACTATGTATTTATCATTGCTCTCTGAAGAAGGAAAAGATGAGCGAGCGAGCGAGAGAGAGAGAGAGAGAGAGAGAGAGAGAGAGAGAGAGAGAAAGAGAAAGAGAAAGAGAGAGGGAGAGAGAGAGAGAGAGAGAGAGAGAGAGAGAGAGGGAGAGAGGGAGAGAGAGAGAGAGAGAGAGAGAGAGAGAAAGAGAGAGAGAGAGAGCAAGACTGTTGAACCTTTAAGAATGTCCTTCTTCATATCCTATAGCACAAGTCCTTCGCAACGCAGCTTCGCCTCGACCCTCCTGCGATGCTGTTGTTGTGAGTGTCACGTGCTCATCGGAGATTGGGATGCTGTAGAGCGACAGTTTGAGGTTGGAATGTTAATGTCCCCCCTCCATCACAACTCCCTCTCCCCTCTCCCTCCCCTCCCACCCCCCTGCCCTGAATCCATCAAAACGCCGTCCCCAACACCCTCTCCCCTCTCCCTCCCCTCCCACCCCCCTGCCCTGAATCCATCAAAACGCCGTCCCCAACACCCTCTCGCTCCCCCGCTGTTCATGTGCGCCTCCTCCCCCCCTCCCCCCCTAG
>BOPN01001982.1:12500-20000 GCA_017312705.2 Penaeus japonicus | reverse complement strand
AGGCGGAGCTGCAGGCGGAGGAGGCGCGGAGGACGAGGAGCGCGGCCACTGGGGGTCCAAGGCGGAGTTCCTGCTCTCCTGCATCGGCCTCTCCGTCGGGATCGGCAACGTGTGGCGCTTCCCCTACTTGGCCTACGAAAATGGCGGCGGTAAGACACGCCTCGGCTGCGTTGCGCCGGTGCTTTGGGCGGCGCCTCGAGGACTGGGGTGTCCTTGAGGCGCCTAACTGGCGATCGGTGAGGGAGGCGATTCATAAAAAAAGACAAAGCGCGTTTACAATGCAAATTCAACAACTACTTTATTCAACCTGCGTGTCTTGCACATATTGATAGCAGGAATGATCACACAAAACAGGGTTTGATGTCACTCTTGGCCGACGAAGGGAAGTGAGTATCATTAACGTCGCCTGAAGGTGATCTCAATCCGCTCGCACTCACCTGGAGGTTTGGTCGATTGTCTGTGCGCTCGAGTGACCGAGTGCAACATGCCTGTCGTAGCACAAGGCGCTTGGCGCACGCTCACCGAAAGATCGTTTCTACAGATTGAGTGAAAGTTCGTTTTTGTTTCATTAGTCAAACTAAATTAAATTCTCCGGTGTTTATGCTGCATTCAGCCATTGCGAATACACATCACGAAATCAACACGCGTGAAAACAAAAAACGATCTCAATGTGTGACCCTTTAATAATCAAACGAACTCACTTCCACTTTAAGCTCAGTTCATTCAAATACTGATTTACTTATATCAATAATGAAAAAAAAATCTTCTCTGATTTACTTATATATAAAAGAATATCTTCTCTGATTTACTTATATATAAAAAAAAATCTCTTCTCGCTATTCAACAACTGACCCAAAATGACCTCATCCTTCAGCTGCCTTCCTGTTCCCGTACATCATCCTGCTCGTCCTGATCGGCAAGCCCATGTACCTGATGGAGACGGCGCTCGGGCAGTACTCGCAACTCGGCCCCATGAACGTGTGGCGATGCGCCCCCGTCATGCAAGGTCAGGCAGGGTTCTCATGAGGATGATGAAAGAAATGATGATAATAATAACAAAAGTGTAGGAAATTGTTGTAGTAATTAGTGAAAGTAGTCTAAGTGAGGATAAGAATAATGATGATATTATCAAGTGTGATCGTAATAATGATGATAATATTATCAATAATGTGAATAATGATTATAATGATGATAATAATTTTGATGATAATATTAACAATAATAATGATAACCAAAATAATAATCATAATAATGTTATAAATAGTAATGATAGTTAAGGTAATAATGATAACAACAACAATAATAATAACAGCAATGATAATAATGATAATGATACTACCACTACTACTAATGATAATAATGGTAATAATAATGATAGTAATTGTAAAGATAATAACAATAACAATAACGATAATAACTGATGATGATAATACAAATGACAATAACGATGATGATAAAGACAAGGAAAATGGTGATAATTATTATTATATTGATGATAACATGGGTAATAGAAATAATTATAATGATGATAACTATGTAATATAAGAATGATATTGATATGTCTTATCATTATTCACATTACTCTTACTGTCATTCCAACGCTCATCACTCAAGCGTACATAATACATACCAATTCTTACCAAAATTATATCAAGCTCTTCCAAACTCTAGCTCTTTAAATAGAAAAAGGAATAAACCTATATTTACCGACAAAAAAAAATACAAATTGCCCCAAAAAGGTTCTGAACTGAAAAAAAAATCGAATGACTTTCCACTGACTTCCTCAGGTGTTGGCGTTGCCATGGTGATCCTGTCCCTCATCACAGCCATCTACTACAATCAGCTGATGGCTTATACACTCTTCTACATGTTCGACTGCTTCGCTTCTGAGGTCTGTTTCCCTGAGGTCTTGGGTCTTATTTGAGGGCCACTTTGTATGGACTGGACGCTTCTCTAACCCTAAATGAGGGCATGAACACACGTGGGGAGAAATTAATGGTGTGTGTTGAGTAAGCAAGGGAGAAGACATACGGTTTTGGTCTCGTGTTTTCTACCTAGAGAGGTGTTTATTCTTTTCACGTGGAGGGTATTTGGTTACACATAATGTGACAGAGATTTGGTTACACATAAAGAGGGGGAGATTTGGTTATACATGAAAAGGGAGAGATTTGGTTCCACATAAAGAGGGAGGGTATTTGGTTATACACAATGAGACAGAGATTTGGTTACACATAAAGAGAGAGATTTTGTTACACAATGAGACAGAGATTTGAGTACACATGAAAAGGGAGAGATTTGATTACACATAAAGAGGGAGATATTTGATTACACATAGCTATACAGAGTGGAAGAAAGTGATGGACAGTTTTGAATGGGAACATGAAGTAATTGGCCACAATAGTGTGTGAACTGAAATAAGAATTTATCGGGAATTCGGGTGAAAAACTGAATTGAAAATACAAGAAAAGAGAAAGTTAGCTGTGAAATGTGGTTTCCCGATTGTCTGTTGTTTCTTTCAAGCTCTGTGGCTCGAGTTAGAATACGATTCGCTTGATGAAGCCCATGTTCGGCTTTAATCATGATAAAGATCTTTTGTAGATTTAGTTCCTCCCACAAAAAGAAAAGAGAAAAGTCTTATTTTTTCTGAAATGAAAATGAAAAGTCCCTTTTTTATGTCAGCCAGTTCTGCCATTTAACTTTCCGTTGTTGGTTATACACATGATCTCTTTCCACCACTATATCCATAGCGTTACAAATTCCCTTTTCCCCTCAGGTTCCGTGGGCGAGCTGCGACCCCGAGTGGGCGGACGACAACTGCTTCCCCGTGGGCGGAATCTACCCGTGCGCGCGCTACAACCTGTCGGGACCCACGGACACCGTCAACTGCACGCTGAAGAACGAGTCGTCGGCCGTGCAGTTCTGGGAGTGAGTCGGAGGCTCTCTTTGAAGTCTGAGAGATAAAGTGTTTATTAAATATATATATATATATATATATATATATATATATATATATATGTATATATGTATATATATAAATATATAAATAAATAAATATATATATATATATATATATATATATATATATATATATATATATATATATATATATATGTATATGTGTGTGTGTGTGTGTGTGTGTGTGTGTGTGTGTGTGTGTATATATATATATATATATATATACATATATATATATATATATATATATATAGAGAGAGAGAGAGAGAGAGAGAGAGAGAGAGAGAGAGAGAGAGAGAGAGAGAGAGGTGGAGGTTAAACGTGAAGTGTGAGTGATTGGTAGTCTATGGTGCATACGGAAGTGATAATGGAACTTGAAGTGAAGAATCGTGTAGATTTATTAGTTTAATTAATTTAGTTAAGTTACTCTTGTTTTAATTTTGATGTACCGTCTGGATGAGAAATATGTATATATATATATATATATATATATATATATATATATATATATATATATATATATATATATATATATACAGAGAATGAGCAATGGCAATGGCAAGCTACCCTTGCCATTGCCACAGATACTGTGCAATCTAGCATCCTCACCCTCACAATGAATGCGCGACCACTAACAGCCCCCGGTTCCCCTCGCAGGAGAGGAGTCCTCAACATCGACAAGGGGGGTCTGAAGGAGTTCGGGCAGATCGGCGACATCCAGGTGAAGCTGACCCTGTACCTGCTCCTGTCTTGGGTCATCGTGTTCCTGTGCCTCATGAAGGGCATCAAGTCATCAGGCAAGGTCGTCTACTTCACCGCCACCTTCCCCTACATCATCCTCATCGCTCTGCTTGTCGTCGGCGTCATGCTCGAGGGCGCGACCAAGGTAGGTAGGGAGGTGCCGGGGCGTCACGGGGGAACGGTGGGGGTGTCCGAAGGAGACGGGATTAGTTGGGACGCGGGGAATCGGGCAAAGCTCACAACGGAACTCTTTGGGATTTAGATGGGGTTCTTAAAGACATTATTCTCACACACGCACACACACACACACACACACACACACACACACACACACACACACACACACACACACACACACACACACACACACACACACACCACGTGAGCAGCCAATTTCAAAAATTCTTTCCCTCAACACACACACACACACACACACACACACATACACACACACACACACACACAGGTACTCACTCACTCACTCAAATGTCCCCCGCACATATAGACACCTCCACATATGAACTATACCCCCCCCCCATTCCCTCCCTAATGTCCTCGACGTCATCCTCAGGGTCTGACGTTCCTGTTCGTGCCGAAGTGGGAGAAGATCCTGGACGTGCACGTGTGGCGGAAGGCGGCCGAGCAGATGTTCTTCTCCCTCTCCGTGTCTTGGGGAGGACTCATCATGTTCGGATCCTACAACAAGTTCCGCAATAAGGTATATATACCCCCGACGCAGCCACCGTCACTGCCATGGTTCTTAGGTCCTTAGTCCATCTTGTTGGATTGGGATCTGCGAAGGATATGGCGAGGACTTCATAGTTCCTGTTTTTTAAGAATTATTTTTGTCTCGTGACCTCTTGAAATGTTCCTCCCTTGCCTCGTGCAATAGGGACGATGCAAGGCGCTTCTGAGTCCAATCGAGGATATAGCTGACCCTTGGCATTCCCATTCCCATTCCAGGTGCACATCGACGCCTTCATCGTGTCCTCGCTGGACTTCGTGACCTCGCTCATCGCCGCCACAGCAATCTTCTCCGTCCTGGGTGCGATGGCGCATGACCTCGGCGTCGACATCGAGGACGTGGCGGCAAGCGGTGCGTTAGGGGGGTTGCAAGAGCAAGTTGCATATGATAGAATGATGATGTTACGGATATGGATGATGATGATAATGATATTGATACTGATGATGATAATAATGGATGATGATGATGATGATAATGGCAATGATGTTAATGATTGTAAATTATTTAATACTACTGGCGATTATAGCTTTGATCTCAGGTCCTTTTCATTGAGTGAACACCAGGTCTCATGCCAGATTAGGTTAAGTTAGGTCCACACCAGATCCCACACCAGGTACTTGTCATTGGGTCCACATCAGGTACTTTCTAATGAGTCCACGCCAATTCTCCCACCAGATTAGGTTAGGTTAGGGTAGTCCACATGAAGTTCCACCCCAGGTCCCTGTCATTGGGTCCACGCCAGGTCAACTGAGATTTCGTTCCCCTTGCAGGTCCTGGGCTGGCTTTCATCGCTTACCCGGAGGCCATCTCGCGCACGCTCCCCATCCCCCAGCTGTGGGCTTCGCTCTTCTTCTTCATGCTCTTCACGCTCGGCCTGGACTCCGAGGTAAGGCTATACGACGAATTTTTGGTGTGGAAATTGATTTGAAGTCTTAACTCTTTTTAAGTTTTTATTATTTATTTTTTTTGTATCTTTTATTTTCTATTTAAATGTTCTTTTTTAATTTTCTCAGTGGAAAATATTTTGTGATGTACATTTTCCATAGTATCTGAAATCGTGATGATTCTTTCAAAATCGCACTTAACTTTTTTTTCGTATATTTCCCTACTGTCTCAAATCCCGATGACTCTTGCATAATCGTGTCCCATTTCCCCTCTTCCCCAATCATTATTAACCTCTACTTTTCCCCTTAGTTCGATGAACCTTTCCCAAACCACCACCAACCTCCGTCTTTTCCTCTTAGTTTGATGAACCTTTCCCAAACCACCATCAATCCCCGTCTTTTCCTCTTAGTTCGATGAACCTTTCCCAAACCACCATCAATCCCCGTCTTTTCCTCTTAGTTCGCGCTCCTGGAAACGGTACTGACGGCTTTGTACGACACCTTCCCGAGCACACGCAACCAGAAGTTCAAGCTGACCGCCCTGCTGTGTGTGTCATGCTTCCTGATGGGCATCCCGATGTGCGCCACCGTGAGTACCACCCGCGTTCGATTCCGCTCTCGCTCGGAAGAACGGTTGGCTTAGGATTCATTTAGAACCTTATGGTTTGAGGAACTTTGTCATTTCCTTGATCGTAATGGGTTGGGTGTTGATAGTTTTATGCTATTCTCGCTAAAAAAAAAACACTTTTCGCTTATGGTTTGCTGATATTTTGAGAATATATTTCACGGAGAGCTATAAGGGAACATCTGCGCCATGTAAACAAAAAATAGGACTCCCACGAGAGAATAGGAAATAACAATAACCCTACGGCATTCTGACCTCTTCCCACGCCCTCGGCAGATGGGGCAGTACATCTTCTACCTGGTGGACAGCTTCGGGGGCGGCGTGGGCGTGCTGCTGATCGCCATCCTGGAGCTGGTCGGTCTCCACTGGGTGTACGGCGTCCGCAGGTTCAGTGAGGATCTCAAGTTCATGCTGGGATACAACCCGTCCATGTTCTGGAAGGTCTGCTGGGTCTTCATCGCGCCCGTCACGCTCATCGTAAGTGCACAGGAAACCGGCGATACGCGCGGTGTATATATGTGTGTCGTATGTGTGTATGTGTGTGTGTGTGTGTGTGTGCGTGTGTATGTGTGCTTGTGTGTTTGTGTATTGTGTATGTGTGTGTGTGTGTGTGTGTGTGTGTGTGTGTGTGTGTGTGTGTGTGTGTGTGTGTGTGTGTGTGTGTGTGTGTGTGTACGCGAGAGCGCGAGAAAAAGAGAAAGAAACAGAAAAAAAGAAAGAGAGAGAGAGAGAGAGAAAGAGAGAGAGACAGACAGACAGATAGAAAGAGAGAGAGAGAAAGAGAAAGAGAAAGAGAGCGAAAGAGCGAAAGAGAGAGAGAAAAAAACAAAATCCACCCTCACCCCACCCTGACCTCCCCCACAGCTCATGTTCATCTACTCGGCGATCACCTGGAGCAACCCGAAGTACGGCGACGTGGAGTACCCCGACTGGGCGATCTCCATCGGCTGGTTCCTCGCCGCCGTGTCCGTGGGCATGATCCCCCTCGTCTTCGTCATCGTCGTGCTCAAGAAACTCTTCACTGGGGTGAGTATTTGGCGTAGGAGCTTAGGGTTATGTGTGTCTGTTCGCTGCTGTTTTTTTATGATTATCTTTATTGCAAGTACTATTGTTGTTGTTGTTCATATTGTTATTATTTTAATTCTTCTTATTATTATTGTGTATCACTATTACTAATTTGATTATCTTTATCTGAGTCACTAATGATTTTGTTTATTATCATTATTACTATTATTATCATTATTCTGGCTTAGGAGCTTAGGCCTATGTATGTCTCTTTGCTGCTTTTTTATTTATTATTTTTTTTTTTGTCTTCCGGGGTCTGAGTGAAGAAAAATGGGTTATTTTTGTGCAGATGATATTGATAAGGATGCTTAAAAGTACTACATTGTTATGCTATGCTAATTATGGTAATAATGATGGTAATGATGCTTTGATAAGGATAATGGTGATAAAGGTAATGATAATAATGATAATATGGATAATACTAAAATAACGATAATAATGATAATCATAAGGATAAGAGTAACAATGATAATAATAGTAATAAT
>BOPN01001982.1:0-5000 GCA_017312705.2 Penaeus japonicus | reverse complement strand
ACAATGGTAGTAACAGTAATACTAAACATCATAGCAAGAATTAGGACGAACCTTGAGGTAAGAGAAGTAGGCCGCGAGTTTGTTGGTCTCCACGAGGTAGTGAGGGTCGTCGAAGAGCTGCTCAAGGTCGTCCTGCAGTTCCTCCTCGGCTCTCCAGTAAGACGAGAAGGACCTTCCGCGCAACAGGTTGAGGGACGGGAGAGCCAGCGAGATCGGGACGTTCATGAGGGCGGCTGCGGGAAAAGGGGCGGTTCTGAGGACGCGTTTGAGGGGATCCGCGGAGAACCAGAAGTGAAAGACTAATTGCAACGGAAGGCAGGCGCTGCAAGGAAGAACTGACCTATGGTGATCGGGGCGGCGGCGTTGATGTAGATGTACCTCGCCTCCGCCTCTGCCTCCGCCACGGTTTCCTTCAGGTCCAGCGCCGTCGCTCCCGCCGCCGCCAGCGCCACCGTCAGCACCACAAACGACCTGGAATTTACACCAGGTCAGGCGCTTGCTCGCGTTTGGACGCTCGACGATATTTTATCCCATTCGTGATTCGTAATCGAGTGAGAGCTAAATGCTGATTCTCTCACCATATGACCTCTCTTTGCTGGTATTTTCTAGTCTCTGAGAGTTGATTTTACTTAAAAAAACACTTCTTAAATCTATTTAACTAATTATCTCAGCTTACCTGGTATTTCTTAATTTTCCGGGTACCTTCATATCCTGTAGTATTACACGTTATTGTTCTAATTTATTAACCTACTGATTTTTTTACACAAGAAACATCTTATCACACTGATAATTATTTTCTAAAAAAGATACAAACACACATATACGTGTTGGTTTGTCTTTAAGCCTGGTTGTATATTTGTTTTGTTTTAATATTTAATATCTCCTTAAAAAGACTACATAACCATACACACACAATACTCACCACATTATGCAGCAGGAGAGGAAACACACACACAAGATCACAAGGATTGGGTTACAACAAGCAGGGAACTCTGGAGGGAATTATATACTTCCATTTTTTTGCCCCGCCCCTTCTAAGCCCCGCCCCATCGCAGGCACACCTGTCTCTCTCTCTCTCTCTTTGCTATTCGTGCCTCCTATTCTCCGTTTCTTTTTTCTAGTCGCATTTCCGAGATATTGTCTTTCGGTTTCCTTTTTCCGCTTTTCTTTTGCCATCCTCTGCCTTTTTATTGTTCTTCTTATTATTATTCATTTTATCATTATTATTATTATCATTATTCCCCTTCTCCTTTTTCCTTTTCTTTTGCTTGTTTATTCTTCTTCTCTTCCTGCTCTTCTCTCTCCTCCTTCTTATTATTATTATCATTCTTCTTCTCCCCCTCTTCCTCCTCATATTCCTCCTCATTCTATTTTATCTTCTCCTCCTCCTCCTCCTCTCCCTTTTCCTCCTCCTTCTTCTTCTTCTCATCCTCCTCCTCATCCCCCCTCTTCTTCTTCTCCTTCTCCTCCTACTTTTCCTTCTCCTCCTCCTCCTTCTTATTACTATCATTATTCTTATTCTCCTCCTCCCCCCTCTTCTTCTTCTTCTCCTCCTCCTCCATCATCCGGGACCGCTAATGACCGAGTTATCACGTGAGTCTTATCTGTTATCCTTCCTTTTCAAGACCGTTACCTAGCTGGCTAATGAGGCATGACAGGCGAGTCTCAGCCCAAGCCCGGAGGTGGACACTGTCCTCACGTAAACAAACACGAGGGGAAACAGGCGTAAAACAGAATTGTGACTCCATTTCCCCAAAGAAACAAATTATAACAGTAATTTCGATTTTCTCTAATGAAGAATAAATATATTAATCGCTAACACATTCTCAGTAGCAAATAGGAATGATGCTAAGAGAGAAAAAAACATATGTTTTTTACTTGACTTTACGCAGCTGATGATAACATGATAACCTAAATAAATCTACAAGACCAGTAAAACAAAGAGAAAACGATTAGCTTCTGTTAATGCATTGTCTTATTCCTCTCTCTTTTTTTTAGTCTTGTTCTTATTCCTACTGACAGAATATTGAGAAAATGATTAACTTCTGTCACATCTTGTCACATCGCGGCTGGATGGATGGATGCAGCTTGAGACCAGAAGTAAAGATGCGAAGGTGACGATAATTGATCATTTCCGGCTAATGGATGGAGTTACGACTACCAAGAAGGAGGAAGGGAGGAAGAAGGAGAGGGGGGAAGAGAGAAAGAGGGAGGGGGGAGGTGAGTGAGAGAAAGAGGGGGTAGGGAGAAAGACAGAAAGAGGGAGACAGAGAGGGGGGGGAGAGAAAGAGGCAGGGAGAGAGAGAGAGAAAGAGGGAGGGAGAGGGAGAGAAAGAGAAAAAGTGCGAGAAAGAAAGAGACAGAGAAACATAGAGAGATTATTATTATAATCATCGCTCTTACTGTTATCATCATCATTATCATTATCATCATTATCATTATCATTATTATTATTATTATTATTATTATTATTATTATTATTATTATCATTATCATTAGTATCAGTAATATATCATTATTATCATTAATATAATTACTATCGTTATAAATATCACTATTGTTGATATCATTTTTATCCATATCCTTGATATCACTGATATGTTTAGTATGATTATCATTATTATCATTTTCATTCTTATCCATGTTCTTACTACCATTTTTATTACTGGTGTTGTTATTATTACTATTATTCTAATTTCTATCTAATTTCATTATTACCATTATCATCATCATCATTATTGCTATAATTGTTATTAAAATCATTATCATCACTATCACCATTATTATAAATACCCTCATAAACATTATCATTACCATTAATATCATAATCATTACTACAATTACGACTATCTGAAATAGTATCTTTTCATGTAAGATTGTGTTATTGTTTAAGCTAACATGTCTTAAATAAAATAAAAAGTTTCAAAAGGATTAATTTAATTATTATTATCGCTACCAATTCTGCTATTATAATTGGTGGCGGTGATGCTGGTTTTGACAGCATGATTATCATATTGTCATGATTAGTAGTAGTAGTATCGTTATTGTTGTTGTTATTTGTTATTGTTGTTCTTATTTGTTATTGTTATTTGTTGTTATTTGTTATTGTTTTTTTTTTGTTATATGTTATTTGTTGTTTTTTGTTATTGTTACTTGCTGTTTGTTGTTATTTGCTATTGTTATTCATTTGTTATATTTTTGTTATTTGTTAGTGTTATTTGTTGTATTTTGTTCTATTACTTTTAATCAATATCATTCATATCCTTATTCCTATTACCATTCTTTCATGTTATTGTTATCATCATTTTTATCATCATTATCATTATCATCATAGCTCATCATTATTATCATGACTATGAATATTCTCATATTCATATTCACTATCATCGTCATTATCAATATTAAGTTTGATATGATAATGATAATAGTAGAATTAATAATAATGATAATAATGATAGTAATTGTAATGATAGTGACGATGATAATAATAAGGATAATAATGATAATGATGATAAAAATCATAACAATAGTAATAATGATAATAATAATGATGATAATAAAATCGATTTTGATAACGATAATGATAATGGTTATAATGATGATAATGACGATGATGGTGATAGTATTGATGATAATGGTTATAATAATGATAATGATGATAATAATGATAATAGCGATGATAATAATAATGATAATATTAATGATAATAATTATAAAATAATGATATCGATGGTAATAATGACAGAACAATACAAAATGGATAATGATAATGATAGTAATGATAATGTTGATAATAAAAATGATAATGATAATACCAATACCAATGATACTACTAATAATGATGATAATGATAATGATATTAATAACAATATTGATAATAACAACAATAATGATAATCAAAAGGATAATAATAGTAATGATGATAATGACGGTATGAGGATGGTGGTGATAAAAAAATAGGATATAACATCTATCATGATTGTTTTAGGTGTTATTGTTATAATGATTATATGAAAAAGGATAATACTGATAATATTCATTATCATCATCATTATTAGTGCTATCACCATTGTTTCTCATTATTTTATTGTCATAATCATCATCATTGTTATTATAATCGTTATTATTACTATCATTACTATTGGTATGATCATTATCATCAGTATTATCATTATTAACGTCATTATCACCATTACTATTGTTATTATCATTAGCATTAGTTTTATCATTATTAACGTCATTATCACCATTGTTATTGATGGCATTATATTTTTTTATTCCCGGTTACCTTCCTCATCATCATTACTATTACTATAATTACTATCATTATCATTTTGATTACCATCTTAACCATCATTATCATCACTATTAGTATAATTATTATCATCATGACTATTATTATTATCTTTATCATCAACATACCATTGCTGTTGTTCTTGATATATTATCCACGTAAAAAAATGTCACTGACATATCAACCTTATGTCCCCAACTTTATTTTTGTGTTTTCCTTTGAAAACGATAATCCGAATTTACTCTTTTCAAAACAGCCTATCCGAATGTTACTGTTTCGCTCTTATAGTAAAAAAAAAAATGCATTGACCCAGCACCCTCTGCTTAGAAGTTTTGGCGGTAAACTTTTTCTTCAACAAATAGGTCTCGAATTACTTATGAATATTTCGATTTTGGGTGAAGTAGGGTAGCAGTTTATCCTGGCGTAACTTGGTACGAAGGATGTTGTTTATCTAAGTATGATATCTTTAGTTTAGTTCCTGTTGAGGATATAATTATGAAAACTTTGGTTGTATGTAGAAATCGCTTGGTCTTTTACTTTGTATATACTTTATTGGGTATATAAACACAAATGCATATATGTATATATACATATATGTATATATATACATATACATATACATATATATATATACATATATATACATATATATATATATATATATATATATATATATATATATATTCACGCTATTATTTGAATATAA
>BOPN01001981.1:234096-236596 GCA_017312705.2 Penaeus japonicus | reverse complement strand
ACACTATCTCTCACTCACTATCACATATATACATTGCCACACATACACTCTGTCACTCGTGCACACACACTGTCACTCGTGCACACACACACTGACACTCACACATACTGTCACAAACACATACTGTCACACAAACACACACATTCACTGCCACTGTTACACACACACACACACACACACACACACACACACACACACACACACACACACACACACACACACACACACACACACACACACACACACACACATTCACTGCCACTGTCACACACGCACTTCCACTGTCACACACACACACACACACACACACACACACACACACACACACACACACACACACACACACACACACACACACACACACACACACACACACACACACACACACACACACACACACACACACACACACACACACACACACACACACACACACACACACACACACACACACACACACACACACACACACACTGTCACACACACACACACACACACACACACACACACACACACACACACACACACACACACACACACACACACACACACACACACACACACACACACACACACACACACACACACACACACACACACACACACACACACACACACACACACACACACACACACACACACACACACACACACACACGCTGTCACACACACACACACGCTGTCTCACACACACACGCTGTCTCACACACACGCTGTCTCACACACACGCTGTCACTCACACTGTCACACACACACACACACACACACACACACACACACACACACACACACACACACACACACACACACACACACACACACACACACACACACACACACACACACACACACACACACACACACACACACACACACACACACACACACACACACACTGTCGCACACACACACATGCACACACTGTTACACACACACATACGTACACACTGTTACACACACATACGCACACACTATCACACACACATACGCACACACTGTCACACACACACACACACACTGTCACACACACACTGTCACACACACACACACACTGTCACACACACACACACACACACACACACACACACACACACACACACACACACACACACACACACACACACACACACACACACACACACACACACACACACACACACACACACACTGTCGTACACACACACACACAAACACTGTCACACACACACACACAAACACTGTCACACACACACACTGTCACACACACACACACACTGTCACACACACACACACACACACACACACACACACACACACACACACACACACACACACACACACACACACACACACACACACACACACACTCTGTCACACATTCACACTCACAAACTCATTCACTCACACACTCACTCACTCACTCACTCACTCACTCACTCACTCACTCACTCACACACACACACACACACACACACACACACACACACACACACACACACACACACACACACTTCCATTTGAAGCACATCCTGTCATTAAGTTCTTCATATTGATAGACGATGCATATCTTCACACTGGCCACTTTACGACCCCTTCCATGCAATCAAGTGATTGAAGAGTCTAATATTTATTGCATCCAGGAGAAAGGGTGTTATGTAATATCACCTCCCCATGATCAATAGATATTTGTGAGGATTTATCTGCAGTCATTACACATGGTTGATTCAGGGTTCTATTCTGCCGTGATTGATTGATCGATGAGACGTGCTTGCAACTGGAAGACTGTCGATGATATAAGTTTGTTTCAGACGTAATTAGGTTTTAAGAGAATCTGAATGGGAAGTGTTTTGGCAAGGGAGATAATTTGGGTCTAATGTACTAAAGGAACATACTTGGCATCTCATTTCCATAATGATTTGCATTTATGAATGAACACAGCATTGGGTACAGTTTGATTTAGAATTGTATCTTCTTTAGTATGGTGAGAAGAAGTATTTTATTGATTATCGAGATTATTTGATTGCACAAGAGTGGTTTGTTTGTTTATGATCGGAATTTTGATATTCGATTTGAGAGAGAGTAAAAGTATGCCAGAGGATGTACTGATAGGCATATCATCATAGGTGATAAGGTATTTATGGCTCTCGTATTGTGTAAAGAGGCCTATGCCATACTATTAGGCCAGGTCACATGATAACTGTTCTGTAGTCAAGTGAAATGTTTGTTTGAAGTATGTTTGTTTATTTGTTTGATTGCTTAGTCAGTTTGTATGATCCTTGTATTTTTTTATGATTATTTTGATTTGATTTTATGTGTAGTATTACTATTTTCGTCATTTATCCTTGTCATTATTAATGTTATTAATATTTATGATGTCATCAATATCATTAGCAAGTATATTTACTTTTTCCATCATCATTCCTGTTTTAGGAATGTTATTATTTACTATTGCTGGTCTGTTCTGCTCTAGTTACAGAAGGAGTAGATAGCCTGTATTTTGAATATAATTAAAAAGAATTGC
>BOPN01001981.1:226596-229096 GCA_017312705.2 Penaeus japonicus | reverse complement strand
TCCTCCTCCTCCTCCCTCCTCCTCCTCCTCCCCTCCTCCTCTTCCCCCCCTCCTTTCTCCATCCCCCCCCTTCTCCACCTCCTCCCCCCTCCCTCTCCTTTCCATAATAAAATCATATATTTGTAGTTACTATTTAGTTAGTACATAGGTGTGTGTGTGTGTGTGTGTGTGTGTGTGTGTGTGTGTGTGTGTGTGTGTGTGTGTGTGTGTGTGTGTGTGTGTGTGTGTGTGTGTGTTTACACAGCTACGCCACGAAATGTATCAGAATGCACCGGGGGAAGTTCATGTTAACGACTATACTGTAACCTTGTATTGCTCGTTTGTAACGTGTGTTGAGCGGCCGTGGTCGTACAACATAAGCGTATTTGTTTACCTCTTTTTTTTTTTTTTTTTTTTTTGTGGGGGGGTCAGGGCCCAAAGTGAGAGATTTCCCGTGAGACAATTATGTTTTGAATATGTACATTTCCTTCACTTAATCAGGTTGCTCCCCCCCACCCCACCCTATAACCCACCCCCTTCCCCGCCACCAGCACCCCCATCATTATGATTATTATTTTTATTATATTTAGGTTTGTATCCCTCCCCCGCCCCCCCCCCTCCACACCCCAAAAGGAGCCTGCGCCCACGCACATTGGCCTTCGCTCAAGAATCCGAGTCTTTGTCGCACACGTAATTTTTGGATCATTACGATGCGTCTCTAGAAAAAGGGAGAGAGAGAGAGAGAGAGAGAGAGAGAGAGAGAGAGAGAGAGAGAGAGAGAGAGAGAGAGAGAGAGAGAGAGAGAGAGAGAGAGAGAGGGGGAGGAGAGAGAGAGAGAGAGAGGAATGGAGGGAGGGAGAGAGAGAGAGAGGGGGAAGGAGGGAGGGAGAGAGAGAGAGAGAGAGAGAGAGAGAGAGAGAGAGAGAGAGAGAGAGAGAGAGAGAGAGAGAGAGAGAGAGAGAGAGAGAGAGAGAGAGAGAGAGAGAGAAAAGAGAAGTTGGAGGCGGTGTTGTTGTCTACGCTACCTCGAAAATGTGTGTGTATGAGTGTGTGTCCTCCGCCAGGCTCGCAGACTTGCCTTAGGGTATTTAAAACGCTCTCGGATCGACTGCTTGCCTGCATGCAAAAGGGTTCGCTCTCGTCTTGTTATTTAGTGAAGTTTGGGGACGGCTTTTTTCTTTCTTTCTTTCTTTTTTTGTGTGTATTATTATGATACCGCATACCACACACACACACAGGCTCATACACACATACACACATTCACTCACACACACACACACACACACACACACACACACACACACACACACACACACACACACACACACACACACACACACACACACATATATATATATATATATATATATATAGAGAGAGAGAGAGAGAGAGAGAGAGGCCTGTCTGTTTTCATGATTTCAGTAAGAACAGCAATGCATTTACTTCGAAAGTTATCAAATCGGAAATTTCTCTCCTTTTGGGTGTTTATTTTGCGTTCATAATCGAAATCAATAGTTTATTAACCATTACAATACGATTAACACGTAAGACAGCGATGGTTAGTAGTATGGTGCCGAAAATATGATATTAGATGGGAAACTAGCGTAACATGGTATTAACTATTTGTCGATAGTTAGACAAGTAATACGGCATCGGACTACGATAAGTGTAGAATGGTCAGTGAATCAAGTATGTTGTGTTACTTATCATGGCGTGCACTTTTTTTTTTTCTTTTTTTTTTCTTTAGGGGGACCAGCCATATGGTGGAGACTAGCCACTTGGTTACCCTTTTTTTTTTTTTTAGCCCATACCTCCCTCTCTCTATGGTGTGAACAGCCATTCACTGAGGCTCTTCTCTCTCTCTTTATTTCTCTCTCTCTCTCTATCTCTATCTATCTCTATCTGTTTACCTTTCACTCTTTCTTTCTTTCTTTCTTTTGCTTACCACTTGGTTACCCCTTTTTTTAGTCCATGCCTCTATGCGGTTAACAGCTACTCCCTGATACTGCTCTCTCTCTCTCTCTCTCTCTCTCTCTCTCTCTCTCTCTCTCTCTCTCTCTCTCTCTCTCTCTCTCTCTCTCTCTCAAAATCACAAATCCTGATCACCACCAACACCATTAGATCCAATAGCATTAAAGAAATAGAACTGCGACACCTGTAGACAACCCCTCGGGTGTCCAGACGGGCTGAGTAGGGGGCGTGCTGGTGCTTCCAACCAGTCTCACGTGCCCTCTTACGCTGCCAGGCCACGTCCCCTGGTGGATTTCTCTCCCTCCCTTCTCCTGCCCCTATTTCTCCCTCCTCTCATCTCCTTTTTCCTTCCTCTCTTTTCTCTCTCCTTTCTCCCTTCTCCCTTCTCCCTACCTCTCATTCCGTCCTCTCTCTTCCCTTCTCCCTTCCTCTCTCTTCTCCCTCCTCTCTTTCCTCCCTCCTCTCTCCTCTCTCTCCTCCCTTCTCCCTTCTTCTCTCTCCTTCCTCCTCCCTCCTCCCTCCTCCCCCTCCAACCTTCTCCCTTCCCCCT
>BOPN01001981.1:221596-224096 GCA_017312705.2 Penaeus japonicus | reverse complement strand
CTCCCTCTTCTTCCACCCTCCCTCCCTATCCCCCCTCTCTCTCTCCCCTTCCACTCCCTCTTTCCCCTCCCTCTTCTTCTCTCCCCTTCCTCTACTTCTCTCCCCTCCCTATCCATCTCTCCCCTCCTCCTTCTCTCCCTCCCTCTTCTCCTCCCCTCTCCATCTCTCCCCTCCCTCTCCATCTCTCCCCCTCCTCCCTCTCGCCCTTGCTTTTCCTGGAGGCGCATAAGAGAGTTGGCAATCAAGAACGGAACGAGTTTTCGCCTCGTCGTTTGTTGACAGTTTTAAGGTGAGGTAACTGCGCCTGTGATGGCTGGGTGGAACTTTGGATTCCCCTTCGTCTGTTAATTTTTATTTGATTTGTTTTATATTTTTATTCGTTTTTTTTTTTTCCTGTTCTTTTTTTCATATTTAGTCTCCCTTATTTTGTCCTTTCTTCATCTCTTGTGTCTTCATTTTTGTTTTATTCTACCTTTCCTCTCCCTGACTTATTTTCTTACACTTACTATTGCTTCTTACTTCTCCTCTCCCAGGTTACTCCTCTTCCTTCTTCGCCGCCACCCTTCACAGGTTGGCTAGCTGGTATCACTAGTTTGGCGGGGATGGTTTGAGTTTTTTATGGTTACAACTCCATATTTAGAGTATAACGAATACAGCTCCTTACATAGTTTTGACAGGGAGAGAAGCTGCAACCTCTCTCTCTTTCCATCTCTCTCTCTCTCTCTCTCTCTCTTATTTTTCTTCCTTCCTTCCCCTCTTTCTTTTTCTTTCTTTCTTCCTCTCCTTCTCTTTCTCTCTCTCTCTCTCTCTCTCTCTCTCTCTCTCTCTCTCTCTCTCTCTCTCTCCCTCTCCCCTCCTCTCTCTCTCTCCTCCCTCTCTCTCTTAAATTTCTTTCTTCCTCTCTCTCTCTCTCTCTCTCTCTCTCTCTCTCTCTCTCTCTCTCTCTCTCTCTCTCTCTCTCTCTCTCTCTCTCTCTCTCTTTTATTTTTCTTTTCTTCCTTCCTCTCCTCCTTCTCCCTCTCCCTCTTCCCTCTCCCATTAACTTCCTCCCTCCTCCCTCCCTGTGTGTCTCTCTGGCATCGATATCGTAGGAAAATCACCGTATCTTGTCCGTTTCACAGCCCTTTGTCGCGATTGGTGTCATGTGGTGTGTTGCGTGTCGCTTTCTGAACACGTCTGGATCATGTTTTGTGTATGGTGTGTTTGTTTACATGTTGGAGGGGGGAGATGTTTCTGACCCCTTTGTCCCTCATCCCCCGTCTTTTTTTATGATTTGGCTATTCCTTTTTTATTATTTTCTGTTTATTTTTTTTTTCTTGTATATCCACATCGCACAACGGGTTTTCATATGTTCGTCCGTAAACAATCATTGTTTTATTAACAGGTTTGATGTGATTCAGCTACTTTCATTGATATCAAGTTATTATTTTTATTTGATTGTGTATGTAGTTTCGTTGGCTTGGAGTTTTAGACGCATGGTTTGAGCGTGAAACGATAAGACAAGTGTTTGGCGGCTCTTGGATAGTTTTGGGTAGTCTGTTTCCCTATTTATTTATTTATTTTTCTTCCTCTCTTTCTCTTCTCTCTCTCTCTCTCTCTCTCTCTCTCTCTCTCTCTCTCTCTCTCTCTCTCTCTCTCTCTCTCTCTCTCTCTCTCTCTCTCTCTCTCTCTTTCTCTCTTTTTTTATTTCTTTCTCTCTGTCTGTGTGTGTGTATGATTGTGTGTGTGTATGTATGTATGTATGTATGTATGTATGTATGTATGTATGTGCGTGTCGGTGAGACGTTCTCTCTCTCTCTCTCTTTCTCTTTCTCCCTTTCTCTCCCTTTCTCTCTCTCTCTCTCTCTCTCTCTCTCTCTCTCTCTCTCTCTCTCTCTCTCTCTCTCTCTCTCTCTCTCTCTCTCTCTCTCTCTCTCTCTCTCTCTCTCTCTCTCTCTCTCTCTCTCTCTCCCTCTCCCTCTCCCTCTCCCTCTCCCTCTCCCTCTCCCTCTCCCTCTCCCTCCCTCCCTCTCCACCTGAAAGAGAGAATGCCTGAGAGAGAAGTGGTAGATAAAGGCGGGGGAATGGGGGATAGAGGAGAGGGGGGGATGGGAGGTCTAAGTTAGACGTCGACCTTGAGTTAGGTTGGGCCTGCGAGATATAATGTCTGGACCCTAACCCCCTACCCCAAACCCCCCACACCCTCCCTCTCTCCGTCATCCCCACCTTACGCCTCTCTCCCCCTTACTCTCTCTGTCATCCCAACCATACACCTCCCTCCCCCTTACTCTTCCCTCTCCCCCCACCCCACCCCACACACCCCACCACCTCCCTCTCTCCGTCATCCCCACCTTACGCCTCCCTCCTCCTTACTCCCTTACCCCCTTACTCTTCCCTCTCCCCCTCCCCTCCCTCTTCCCTCCCTCTTCCCTCCCCTCACCCCCTCCCCTCACCCACACACTCTCCCTTACTGTCATATTGCGTTGTGTGCGTCTCCGTCCGCACCCTTTGCGCCTACGCT
>BOPN01001981.1:211596-214096 GCA_017312705.2 Penaeus japonicus | reverse complement strand
TAGCTCTCCGAATTAGCATGTCATTATTTTTTATTTGGCTTTGAGGAAGGCTCAGTGTTCACTTGTTGGTTCGTAATGAGCAGTCGCTTACATGAGGTTGCTAAATGTGAAATTGAGGATAAAATACGAGAGAGAGGGACATAGAAAGAGGGAGGGAGGGAGGGAGAGATGAGAGAGAGGGATGGAGAGAGAGATGAGAGAGGGAGGGAGGGAGGAAGGGAGAGAGAGAGAGAGATGAGACAGAGACAGAGAGAGATGAGACAGAGACAGAGAGAGATGAGAGAGAGAGACAGAGAGATGAGAGAGAGAGAGAGAGAGATGAGAGAGAGAGAGAGAGAGAGAGAGAGAAAGAGAAAGAGAAAGAAAGAAAGAGAGTGATAGATAGGTGAAAGAGTGAGAGGAAGAAAGGAAGGGAAGAGATAAAGAAAGAGGAAGAGAACGGAGATAAATGAGGGATGGGGGTCAAGCGAAGAGAAAATTGTTTGAACACAAAGAAAAAGTCCAGCAAGAGTCAGCAACATCCCGGATTTCTGCGTGACGTCACACCTTCGCAACTCTGTGTCACAGTTCTTTTTGATTCTGATTTTATACACACACACACACACACACACACACACACACACACACACACACACACACACACACACACACACACACACACACACACACACACACACACACACACACACACACATACACATATACCCACATACGTACAGAGAGAGAGACAGGCAAACAAACATTTTATGTCCTTTTGTTTTGTTTTGTTTTTGCTTTTCGTATCTTACTTTTCTTGTCATTTATTTTTTAGTCCCATCTTCATCGCCCTTTCCTTCTTGTCCTGTTTCTCCTTCGTCTTCATCTCGGCGCAGAGAGCGACAAGAGTCCTTCTAAGAATCCTTGTGGGACAACCCGTATTTTTATAATGCAACATTGTGTAAGGGCTGTGAAGTAGACGAAAAAAACGTGCCTATTCAGTCATTTTCAGTCTCTCTCTCTCTCTCTCTCTCTCTCTCTCTCTCTCTCTCTCTCTCTCTCTCTCTCTCTCTCTCTGTCTGTCTGTCTGTCTGTGTCTTCGTTCTCTTTCTTCGTTATCTCTCTCTCTCACTCATCCTTCCCCTCCCCCTCTCTCTCTCAATCGCTTCCCCTTCTCATTTCTCCCTCTCTCTCTCTCTCTCCTCACCTCTCCTCCCCTCTCCCCTCCCCTCCCCTCCCCTCCCCTCCCTTTGGGCGTAAGACATGCTTGTACATTTACTTTTAGGCCGGTGTGTGTGTGTGTGTGTGTGTGTGTGTGTGTGTGTGTTTATGTATGTATGTGCGCGTACATTAATGGACTTCGTGATGATGTATTTTATTGCGACGATACGAACCCCGCGTCTATAACGATTACGAGGCGCGTCATAAAGCGAGTAACGAAGCATCCCATGCCGCCCTCCTCTCCTCTCCTCTCCGCACAGCATCCAGAACGACTCTTGACCCTCATCCCAGCACCCCCTCCCCCCTCTCCCAACCACACCCTCTGGTTAGCACCCGGCTCTCATTTGGTAATTGGAACATTTTTGGGGGCTGGCACCATCTATTTTTCCTTCTTTTTCTTCTTCTTTTTGTTTATTTTTCCCTTTTTTCTTTCTTCCTTCCTTTATTTTCTTTCTTTCTTTCTTTCTTTCTTTCTTTTAGTGGCTAGGAAGGAGAGGAAAAGATTTGTCGCTGGAATTCCGAGTGACGCATTGGTATTTATTTATTTGTTGGGTTTGTTTCCTTCCTGTCTTCTTTTGTTTGTTTGTACGTTCCACTTCAAGTCGATGGTTTATTGTTATTTTCATTAATTTTAGTTGTAGGTGTGGTGGTAGTGGTGGTAGTGATGGTGGTATTGTTTTGGTTATCATCATCGTTATCACTCAATTCGTTATTGTTGTTGTAGTTTTGTTATTGTTATTACTCTTGTTATTGTTACGGTTGTTGGTACTATTATTTATATTATTATTATTATTATTCGTTATTCATTATTATTGTTGCTTTCGTTATGTGCTCCTCTCATCAAAACCATTCTTATCATTAATGTTTCTAGATTATTATCCTTACTGCCTCTCCCTCCTTCCCTTTATCGTGTCTTTTCTATCATCTCCCATTCCATTCGTCTCGTCGGTAATGTCGAAAGTTCACGGGCTTCGTATCGGATCCGGTTCGTGAGGAAACGAAGGTTCGAAACGTTTATTGTGGGAACGGAAAAGGGATCGCTACGTGCGTGCGTACGTATGTATCCGGCTCCGGCGTTTATAGAAGTCGTTTACTTTATGATTTTTTTCTTTTGTTGTCTTTTATTGGGAAAAATGTGTTTGTTTTTCGTTTGTTTTGTTTGTTTGTTTGTTTGTTATGTTAATGCTACTATTAGAAGAAGATAGAAGATTATTTTATAGATTATTTGAAATACTAGACGCTCTTTGTTTTGTTATTAAAAATACACCTAATATATATATATATATATATATATATATATATA
>BOPN01001981.1:201596-206596 GCA_017312705.2 Penaeus japonicus | reverse complement strand
GGGTTGGACAATATATGTAGGGTATGTTGCAATAGGTTATGTTGAATTTTTTTTTTCTTCTTCTTCTTCTATAAAAGTGTTTTACCGTTGGTAAGGTATACTGCAGGGAGGATGATAAATTAGGCCAAGCGTAGATAAGAGATAAGTAGATGATATAGGCCTACGGCTCGAATATCTAGTTAATAAGATTATATTGATTGATTGATTGGGATTAATATGTTACACAGAGTCTCTTATGTGAGTATAGTTATTAATATTTACAAGAATAGTAATGATATTCGCTATTATTATTTAGGCACTGATACATGTGTGTGTGTGTGTGTGTGAAAGTGTGTGTGTCTGCCTGTGTTTATTTATAACTAATGAAAGTATGTATTATGTTGTTATCGTTAATACCACAAATAACACTAGGGCGAGATCAAGTAAAACTCGTACTATCTTTTTTTTCATTTCTTTCTTTTTTTCATTTTTTTCGTTTCTTTCTCAGCTGTGAATGATCACAGCTCAGAGGAGACATGACGTGACGTGACAGTCGCAAAAAGAAGACGTGACACTCTTGGCCTGTTTCATGTTGATTAATTCCGTCCCTTTTTATCAAAGCGTCATACACAGGAATGCGAACAGATGTCAGGATTAGGGGCGAGGGGAAGGAGAGCCAATAAGAGAGAGAGAGAGAGGGAGAGGGAGAGAAAAGAAGAAGAAAAAGAAGAAGAAGAAGAAGAAGAAGAAGAAGAAGAAGAAGGGAGAGCTGGAGAGCGGGAGATTGAGAAAGAGAGAAGAAGAAGAAGAAGAAGAAGAAGAAGTAGAAGAAGAAGAAGAAGAAGAAGAAGAAGAAGAAGAAGAAGAAGAAGAAGAAGAAGAAGAAGAAGAAGAAGAAGAAGAAGAAGAAGAAGAAGAAGAAGGAGGAGGATGAGGGAGAACGGGAGAGAGAGAGAGAGAGAGAGAGAGAGAGAGAGAGAGAGAGAGAGAGAGAGAGAGAGAGAGAGAGAGAGAGAGAGAGGAGTGGAGAGGGGTAGGAGGAAGCAAGTAGACAAGAACATAAAAGAAAAGACCGAGAGAGAGAGAGTGAGAAAAATAGGGAATGAGAGGGGAAAAGGAAGCAAAAGAAAGAGTGACAATAGAGAGAGAAGATAAAACAAAACAAAACAAAAATTAAAAATCTGTGCGCCGCGCCGTAGACAAACAAGTAACCACAAAACTGACCGTGCATGCCAACGGGCAGTGTTGCATGAGTCATGCACGTGGACATCGCTGCATTTCTTCCCGCCTCTCGTGCACATTTGCAACGTTCGTGTTATTTGTTGGTTGTTCGCTTGCAGATCTGGCACTAAGGAGAGGCCCGTGGCGATGTTCTCGGTGTTCTCGGGTGATTGTTGCAGTGATATTGCATCATCTCTGGGGAGATTGACTCCAGGTTGAGCGATTGTGGGAAAGATCTCGAGTGTTTGGAAAGATTTGGAAAGGTTTTGTTGTTGTTGTTGTTGTTGTTTTGTTGTGGTTGTGGTGTTTGTATGGGTTATTCGGAGATAAAGGTTTCTGTTGTTATTGTTGTTTTGTTGTGGTTATGGTGTTTGTGTGGTTTATACGGAGAAAAAGGTTTTGTTGTTATGGTTATGGCTTGTTTGGAGATGTAGGTTTTGTTGTTGTTGTTGTTGAGGTTTTATTAGGACCGTTGTTTAGATTTATTGTTGTTGTTGTTACCGTTGATTTGTTATTTTTATTTTAGTATATTGTGCCCATATTGTTTTATTATTATTATTATTATTATTAGTTTATTGGTATTGTTTTTGTTTTCTGATTTGTTTCATTTGTTTGTATTGTTGTTTTGTTGCAGTTTATATATTGTTATTCTTATGTATTGTTCTTTTACGAATTTTTATTAGTAGTAGTAGTAGTTATATCTAATTACTGTTGTCCTGTTGTTTTACGGTTATATTTTTATCATTGTTCATTTGTTCTTATCGTTGTTATTGTGTTTATTATATATGTATAGCTGTCGTACCACTGCTACTGCTACTGTCTTTGTTGTTACTCCTAGCCACTACCGATACGCTGTGTACTTCAAAAGTAGCCCTTGCTAGCTCGGAAAAGTAGACTCATGTACCCCACAATCCAGGTATGCCCTTATCTGAGGCGTGTATGCCTTTACCGTTAGCCTGGCTACCTGGGAAACGGTGCTGGCTGGACATTTCGCTTGATTGTGTCCTCTGTTAGTGGGAGTTTCTGTTAACTCTCCATCGGGAGTTAGTTTTTTTCTTTCTTTCTTTCTTTCTTTTCTTTCTTTTTTCTCTTTCTTTCTTTCTTTCTTTCTTTCTTTCTTTCTGCTTTGGTTCTTATTTTTTCATCGGGTAATTGATTTAATGTACTGTGTGTGGAATATGCGGTGCGATAGACATTATAATTGGCATTGTAATTAGTTATATTGGGTCCTGGTAGCACCTTTCTCTAAATGTTTTGGCTTAGTGAACATCTTGATTAACACACACACACACACACACACACACACACACACACACACACACACACACACACACACACACACACACACACACACACACACATATATATATATATATATATATATATATATATATATATATATATGTGTGTGTGTGTGTGTGTGTGTGTGTGTGTGTGTGTGTGTGTGTGTGTGTGTGTGTGTTAATCAAGATGTTCACTAAGCCAAAACACACACACACATACACACATATACATATACATATATATATGTGTGTGTGTGTGTGTGTGTGTGTGTGAGAGAGAGAGAGAGAGAGTGAGTGTGATTGTGAGTGTGAGTGTGAGTGTCTGTAGGTAGGTAGGTAGATCGAGAGACAGACAAACTGACAGAGAGGAAGAAATAAAGAAAGAAGATAAAAAGTAAAAACAAACAACTGAAAGGAGAGGGGGAAATGTTGAAGCTTTCCAGAGGAAATTGAACCTAGTTAACCGCCTATGCGTTGACCCAGCATATTCAGGGTCGCTCAGCTGGTGAAGCAAGCGAGTGTTGTGCAACGACAGCTGAAAACAGGACTCTTCCACCCCCCCCCCCTCCTCCTCTTCCTCCTCCTCCTCCTCCTCCTCCTCAATCTCAACTCTTCCCCCCTCATTTACGCTTCTTCCCTTTACTCATTACCCTCATGTATCCCCCACCTCCCTACTCTACATCTTCCTCTACCCATGCTCTTCGCCTTCTCCCTCCCCTCTCCCTCCTGCCTCCTCCCTCACCCCCTCACCCCCTCCCTCTCCTCCTCCCCTTCCCTCACCTCCTCCCCCTCCAACTCTCCTTCCTCTCTCCTTCCCGCTCCTCTCCCCTTCCTCTCCCCTTCCCCTTCCCCCCCCCTTCCCCCCTCCCCTTCCCCCATCCTCCTGTGCAACGAGTGCCTTGGGTACATCTGTTGATATTCCTTCATACGCAGATTTGCACGTTGCAGATCTATTCTTGATTAATTTTATTGCTTAATTAGGTTTGTATTGGTTGATTTTGCACGCATTGTTGAAAAGGGTTTACGCTATGCAACTCTCCTGAAAAAAAAGGGGGGGGGTGAGGGTAACGTAGCAACTTGGGAGCATCGCAGTTGCCACTCTCTCCTTAAGCGCGGATGCCTCAAGATTGCAGAAGCGTTTGGGCGTTTGTCAACATTTATGCACCTCCACTCCCCACCCACCCCATTCATCCCCCCCCTCCACCTCCACCCAATCCCCTCTCCACCTCCACCCCCACCCCAACCCCCTCAAAAATGCCTCAACTTGGTACACAGATAAATATAAGACGCACATGAAAAAAAAAACGATAGGCTTTGGAAATGTGCAAGAAGGAGAGGTGAAGAGACAAGCACATGCAGAATTGTTGCACAGGTTATTATGATCTCTGTCTGTATTGCGTTGTGAGGCGAGATTCACAGTGTATCGATGGAGGTTGGATTTGTTTGTTGGGGACTGGGGGTTATTTGTTTGTTTGTTTGATTGATTGATTGTGTGTGTGTGTGGAGTGAGTGTGTGTGTGTGTGTGTGTGTGTGTGTGTGTGTGTGTGTGTATGTGTGTGTGTGTGTGTGTGTGTGTGTGTGTGTGTGAGAGAGAGAGAGAATGATAGAGAGAGGGGGGTGTATTTGTTTGTTTATTTGTATGATTGTGGGTGTGTGTGCGTTTGTATGTGTGTGTGAGAGAGAGAGAGAGAATGATAGAGAGAGAGGAGGGAGGTATGGATAAGGGCCAATTATTTCCTTCAGACATAGGCAGTAAATTGACGCGCATATAACTTGTTCCACCTGACCATTTGCAACTTACTCCTCCTCCAACTCCCCCCCCCCCCCCCTTGCTTCTCCTCCTCCTCCCCCTTCCCCTCTCCTCCTCCTCCTCCTCCTCCTCCTCCTCCTCCTCCTCCTCCTCCTCCTCCTCCACCCCCCCCCGTCCTCCTACCCTTCCTCCTACTTCTCCTCTTCCATATTCCTTGTTATTATGTGAGTCGTTGTCTCTCTTCCTCGTGCGATGTATAGACAAAAACAAAATACTTATAAAACAATATATAAACAGAAATAAAAAACAAAAAAACAAAATAAAATAAAATATATAAACAGAAAAACAAGCTGAAAACAAAAACAAAAATTAATGCCAAAGTAAACCAAATGAAAGTCAGTGTTCTGGCTTGGTGGTAGCTTCGGGTTGAAGGGGTGGGGCTAGGGGTGGGGGTGGTGGTTGGGTGGGGATAATTGATTCGCTGGCTCTCATTATCGACTTTCCATATTCATTTTGTTGTTGTTACATTTCTTGTTATTGTTTCTGTTGTTTTTTCACTTTACCTGTTTGGTTTGTTTACTGTGAAATGCCTAAGGGAGCAATAAGGAAACGTAGATTTAAGTATTTTTTTTAGACACTTTGATTTGCAGATTTGGGCGTTTGTGGGTGTGGCGGCGGAGGGGAGGGAGGGGGAAGGGGGGAGGGGGAGTCTGTGTTTAGAGGGAAAGTGGGGGGGGGTAGCGGAGGAGGGGAGGGTGGCAAAGGT
>BOPN01001981.1:184096-186596 GCA_017312705.2 Penaeus japonicus | reverse complement strand
GAAGAAGAAGAAGAAGAAGAAGAAGAAGAAGAAGAAGAAGAAGAAGAAGAAGGAAAGAGACAGATATAAACATACAGTATATACATACACACACATCTCTCTCTCTCTCTCTATATATATACAAATCCTCATCAACCTCCCACCCCCCACTCACATCAACTCACCTACCTCCATTTCCCCCGAAGCTTCCCCTCTTCCTCCGCCTCCGTTTCCCCCTCTGCGCCAAGGCATTAACGTTCTTCCGGCTTCGAAAAGCCTGTGAGTTATAACGCTTCATTTGCCATCTGAAGCTGTGAGTCATTACCAGTCGCTTACCGAGTCAACAAACGCCATTAAAGTCCGTTGACGTAATGGAAAACCTTGATTAATGTCTATGGAAACCTCTTGGGATTCCGAATTTCTCCCTCTGGCTCCGATTTTCACTTATTGGAGTCGGATTCGTGGGGGTGGAAGAGGGGGAGGTGGAGGGGTGAGGTGGATTGTGGTGGAGGGTGGTGGAAGAGGGAGAGGTGGATGGTGGAAGAGGGTGAGGTGGATGGTGGTGGATGGTGGTGGTGGAAGGGAGAGGTGGATGGTGGTGGAGGGGAGAGGTGGAGGGTGGTGGATGGTGGTGGAAGGGAGAGGTGGATGGTGGTGGAGGGTGGTGGAAGAGGGAGAGGTATATGGTGGTGGAAGAGGCAGAGGTGGATGGTAGACGGGTGGGCGAATGGGCGGTTGGATGAGTGGGCTGGCAGACGGGTGGGTGAATGGCTCTGTCGATTGATGGGCGGGGGGATGGACGGGCGAGTGGGCGGGTGTATGGTTGGGCGAGTGGGCTGACGGACTGGTGGGTGGATGGGTGGGCGAGTGAGTGGGTGGATGGATGGGTAGGCGAGTGAGTGGGTGGATGGGTTTGCAAGCGTAGAGTGAAGTGGCAGACGCGCTTAGTTATTATGTTAAATGCGCTGATCCTCGACCAAGTGCCACTTGAGCCTCACGTCGCTGTCGCTCGGGTGCTTTCGGAGGGGGGAGGGGGGGGGGAGACGGGAGCGGGAAAAGGGTATGGGATGAATGAAGAGGAGAAGGAACGGAGGAGGGGAAGGGAAGAGGAGAGGGAATGGGGGAGGGGAAGGGAAGAGGAGAGGGAATGGGGGAGGGGAAGGGAAGAGGAGAGGGAATGGAGGGAGGGAAAGGGAAGGGAGGAGGGAGACGGAGGGAAAGGGGGAAGAGAGGTTGAGAAGGTGGGTAAGGGAGGGGAAGCGGGGCGGGGGGGGGGGCGATAGGGAATGGAAAGGAAGGGAACGGGGGTGAGGAAGGGAAGAGGAAAGGGAAAGGGGAAGAGAGGTCGAAGGGGAATGGGGGAAGGGAGGGTAAGTGGGGGGGATTGGGAATGGAAAGGAAAGGAACGGGGGTGAGGAAGGTTAGGGTGGGGAAACGGGTTTGTTTTGATTGTGTTGCTTTGTTGTTATTGTTGTTGGGAATATTGCAGCTGTTGTGTAGTGGCGGTAGAAGTGACAGTCGTAGTAGCTGCAGGGATATTGCTAGTAGTCGTAGCAACAGAAACAGTATTAGTTGATGTAGTCATAGCAACAGTAGTAGTGGTTGTCGTAGCAGTAGTGATAGTGACTATAGAAGCAGTAGTAGCAATAGCTGCCATAGTAGTAGTAGCAGTTGTGGTATCCGTGGTCGTCGTAGCAGTGGTGGCAATAGTTGCCATAATAGTAGTAGTAGCAGTGGTGGTATCCGTGATCGTCGTAGAAACAGTGGTGGCAGTAGTTGCCATAGTAGTAGTAGTAGTAGCAGTGGTGGTATCCGTGGTCGTCGTAGAAGCAGTGGTGGCAGTAGTTGCCATAGTAGTAGTAGTAGTAGCAGTGGTGGTATCCGTGGTCGTCGTAGAAGCAGTCGTAGTGGTGGTAGTAGTCGTAACATTGGTGTTGAGAAGTAGCTCTTGCTGCCATGAATATTGTTTCCATGGTTACTACCTTCATCATCTGTATCTTCGTTTTTTATGATTATTATTGTTATTATTATTATTTTATTATTATTATTCCACTCTTGTTTTCTGTCGCCTTTTTAAGTTAAGTTTGTTTGTTTTTTTCATTTGATTATTTTTCAGGTTCTTATTTCTTTTCGATTTTTCGTTAGGCTCTATTAATGTATTTAAATTAATATTGCTGATGATGATGTTATTGTGGCGATGGCGTTATTTATAGTTATTATTATTACAGTATGATTGTGTTTGTTATCTATTATCATCATCATCATTATAATTAATTATTATTATCATCCTTTATTATTCTATATTCGTAATTTGCCTTCACCTTATCTTCGTCTTCATAACAGCTTCTCCTATTTCCTTTGTCTTTAACTTAACATGCTTCGTGGCTGTCTCACCTCTTTATAATTTCTCCTTCTTAAGAATATTAATAATAGACTTGAAGGGGGACAATAACACGGGGCTGATTGATTGTTTAATTGGTTGATTGATTGACCCCAGCTTGAAAGATAGATGGACAGGGCT
>BOPN01001981.1:161596-164096 GCA_017312705.2 Penaeus japonicus | reverse complement strand
CAAACATTTAGAAGATAAGTGAATGTTGAGGAAATAGTTTTAAGTTTGAATACGAAACATTTAGAAGAAGAAAAAAATGTTGAATATTTATAAAGGTTGGTAATTTAGTTTCGGGTTTGCGTTTGAAACGTTTACAATTTTAATGTCATACTTAAGATGTTTTATTTTATGAAGTTTTGAGTGTCATATATATATATATATATATATATATATATATGTGTGTGTGTGTGTGTGTGTGTGTGTGTGTGTGTGTGTGTGTGTGTGTGTGTGTGTGTGTGTGTGTGTTTCCTTTCGTTTCACCGTCCTAGAGGAGAAAGAAAAGACTTGAAGATGATTAGGAACAATCATAATTTGAAAGAATCCCCTCATTGGCATACCATGTTGTGAAGCGTGTAGCAGCACAAAGCCATGTGAATCATAGCTCAGCAGGTGTGCACTCGTCACACACCTGGGTCATTCGTTAAGGTATGTCAGCATCTCCATGCATTCGCATGCACGCTCTCATGGTATGCTTGTGAAATGCGTTTCCTTTTATTCTTTGTCTTTCTCTGATTCTTCCACTTCTTATTTTTCTTCTTTTTATTTTTCTTCTCATTCTTTATCGTCTTTGTCTTCCTCTTCTTCACTTTCCTCTTTTTCTTCCTCTTCTATCGTTCCTTCTTATCTTCTCCCTTTCCCTTTCCTCCTCATCTTCTCCCATTCCCTTTCCTCCTCATCTTCTACCACTTCTTCGTTTTCACTTCTCTTCTTTTTTTTCTTTTTTTTTTTGCAATTTGGGTATACCGACAGAAACTGATGTTGATTTTGATGTTAAACTCTAAGGACACTTCTCTCCAGCTACTTGTTGATTTTGTTGTTTGCGGTTAACAATTTGTACCTGGTGGTTGCTGTTGATATTCTCCATCATTATCATCATTATTTATTATTATCATTATCATCATTATTATTGTCATTGTTATTATCATTACTATTATTATCATCTTCATTAAATTCTGATTTTATTATTCTAATCATAATCATCATCATCATCATTGTTATTATTAGTACTAGTATTACCATTATTATTGTTGTTGTTGTTGTTGTTGTTGTTGTTATTATTGTTATTATTGTATTAAAATAACTGTTTAAAGTGTAATTATTATTCTTGCTTTTATTACTTATCATCATTACATATAACTTTATGTTCATTAATACCGTCATCATCATTTATTCCATCTTTTATTTCTTTATAATTCTTGTTTTGAATATTATAGATATTAGTATTGTCTCTTGTGTCATCATTTTCATTTTTTTTACATATTTTATTTAATTATAACTTTCAGTATCTCAGTTATGGTTATAATTTTTCAAAATATTGATACTGCAGCTGCTCTAATCACTGTGATTGTTTTATTATATTATTATTATAGAGTATTAGTTGTGTTACGATTAATCACTTATACTTCAGGTACTGTTGGAGAGAGAGAGAGAGTGAGAGTGAGAGTGAGAGTGAGAGTGAGAGTGTGTGGAATATACAAGCCCTTGTGTTTGAGGAGAAAATGTATTGATAGAATACAGTCTTTAGCGTAAAAGTGTAGAGAAATGGATGTGAAATTATAAAGTGATTAGTTACTAATTTGCATATTTGATTTTTTTATTTCTTTGCTCGCTCACTCACTCACTCTTTTGAAATTCAGGGCAATGCAAAGGTGAATTTGTTTATTTTTTGTATGTTTTCCCACATTATATGGCCAGTTTATCTTATAGCTCTCAATACTTGCAGGCAATTGTGTTGGAAGGGAAGTACTGGAAACGGCAGTTAGATGCAGTCACGGCCGAGTACAAGAAGTGGCGGATATACTACAAAAATAAGATCAGCGGGAAAAGCCTTCTCGACAGCGATGCGGTGAGTTGATCGGTCACGAAACCGTAGTTTGTACGTCCCTGTGCACATACAAAGCCTCTATTCCACTATAAGCAGCACAGCCAGGACCTGTAGTCTGTGATAACCGTCTCCATTTTTTAGATGAGGATAAGAATGAGAGTAGTAGGGCTTCGGAAACACCAGGTGCTTAGCTTAATGTTATAGGATATATATATGGTTGTGCTTTATATTATGACCCTGTTGTTGATAGTCGGAACAGAGGCAGAGTCACTGGATTTCTTTGAAGAGATCGAAAGCATTTGGTGTTTACGGAGTTCTCCTGACTGTGGGGTGTCAGTAATGTTCACTTACCCACACTAATTTATTGATTACGTTTTCTGTTTCATTGTGCATCTGTTTATCTTCAGGTCCTTTTGGATTATGTTTTGATTTTATTTTGATTATAGTGGATAGGGAGTTATGATGACGAGAGGAGAAATACACTTCTTTCTATTTTCTTGTTTTTATTTTTTCGTTTCATCTCTCAGTTCTTCACTCTTTCTGTCTCGCATTTTTTATCTCATTCTTTTGAAAGAGAACAACGGTTACCTCCTCCTCTTTCTTCTTCGTCATCATCTTCCGTCGTCTCAGAGTTGA
>BOPN01001981.1:144096-159096 GCA_017312705.2 Penaeus japonicus | reverse complement strand
CACACTGTCACACTCTCTCTCTCTCTCTCTCTCTCTCTCTCTCTCTCTCTCTCTCTCTCTCTCTCTCTCTCTCTCTCTCTCTCTCTCTCTCTCTCTCTCTCTCTCTCTCTCTCTCTCTCTCTCTCTCTCTCTCTCTCTATTACATCACTCATGCATACATACATACATACATATAAATTATTCATTTACACTAGTCAGTCATCTGTTTATTTTTTCTTTGCAAATGAAGTTAATGATAAATCTAAGCAGTTATTTATTCACTTTATTTTTCTACAGCATCATTTACACGTCATGTCTTCTGATATAAAAGCTTTTGTTTTATGTTCTGAGCGGGATGGCTGTTTCAGTTGTTCTTGTTATTCTAACCTTCAGTGTATTAATGGTTTTCTACATGGCATTGAAGCAGTGTAACGCGTCTGGCGCATGTATTAATTCATTTTTTCTAACTTACAGTCAATCTCATGTGTAACAGCTTTGTCTAAAGCAAATTTTTGTCTTAATTTCTTGTTCTTTAAGTAGTTGTCATTGGTGTGTGTATCTGTCTGTCTGGCTTATAGAATTGTTTTAGAAGAAAAGACAGACTCACACAAGCACATGCATACATGAATGGTGAAATATAGTACTGTTTTGATATTGTGGCAAGAAAAAAAAGTTTTTATCTTCAGCAGTCTCTCACACATAGTCATACTTGCATGGAGGGAGGGAGAGAGTGAGTGTGAGTGTGAGTGCGAGTGCGAGTTCAGGTGTAAGTGTGAGTGAACGAGCATTTTGCCAACAAACACACTGAAATATAAGGTTACATTTTGATGAGAATTCTTACCTCAGGTTGGTTGGGGTCATTGACATCAGTGTTAAGAGCAACATTTACAAGAAGTTGTTCCCTCAGTTTGGCTGTTCTTAGAAAAATAGTCAGGAAACAACACATAAGGAAAAATAGAAAACAAATCTGTAGCAAAATACATTGGCAAGATTAGACAAATTGCCAAAGTTTGCCACCCGGACTAAATAACCTTCGAGAGAAATCGTAATAGTGTATCTAACCATCACTCTTGTTTATTCCCTTGCAGTCCATCTTTGACCTTGATGGCATGGACTTCTCGAGAGGGTCCGGGATGCAGGTGTCGCTGGACGACGGAGACCTCTCTGAGTTCATGGACTTCACAAGCGTCCTCTTCTCCTCCCTTATTAGTCCGTCTCAAGCCTTTGCCTTCCCTAATCCGAGGGAGATCGGTATGTATGGTGTTTTTCCTTCTTGGATTTTGTAGATTTCTCTCTTCTCTCTCTCTATCTATCTATCTATCTATCTCTCTCTCCATCTCTCTCTCCCTCCCTCTCTCCCTCCCTCTCTCTCCCTCCCTCTCTCTCCCTCCCTCTCTCTCTCTCTCCCTCTCCCTCTCCCTCTCCCTCTCCCTCCCTCCCTCCCTCCCTCCCTCCCTCCCTCCCTCTCTCTCTCTCTCTCTCTCTCTCTCTCTCTCTCTCTCTCTCTCTCTCTCTCTCTCTCTCTCTCTCTCTCTCTCTCTCTCTCTCTCTCTCTGTATCACTCTTTCTCTCTTTCTGTCTCAATCTCTCTCTCATTCTCTTTCCTTCCTTCCTACCTTCCTTCCCGTGTATATTCACACACACAAAGGTAAAGATGCCAATGAGAGGTTGGAGATGATTGACTGAATGCAACAGGTCTGGATAAGATTGCGGTATTCCAAATTGTCATCTTCACCAACCTGTCATTTAGCAAATGCTTATTATCACCAGTTGTCCGCAAATATCACAACTTGCTAAGTGCTTCTTTTCTTCAATTAAAGAAACCCACTCATCCAGCATTTGCATAACTGGTAGCTTTGATGGCTCATGATGGTGATCTGAATTAGGCTATTGTGAGTTTACATGTTCACCACCTGGCCAGCTGAAGTACCACAGCCACTCATATATTGTTTACATTTACCACAGCTGACTTAAAGCAGTGCAGTAAACTTTAGTAATACTTTTTGTATATGGATTATCTCATCTTTTTTTTTTTTTTTTTACCCAAAGCTTTACAAGTTTCGAAAATCTATTACTCCAACATCTCAACATCTCTCTGGCCCTAAGTTTGGTAGACTACTTTACTTAGGTTCAGCCTTTATTAGTTATTATTTCTCTTTTATTAATTTTTAGTGTATAAGTTTTGTTTTTGTTTTTTTTAGATATAATTTGGTCATTATTAAGTTTTAGGGTTGTAGGAAGTAATGATGATTGAAATGATTCATCATGGGATTGCATGACTATAGTGCTATTACTGATGATCATTTGCACATCAATATTCAAGAAGTATACTGACATATTCTTTCCGGACTGTGACTTGTTATTAGTTTCCTGTTTTAGAATTGTTTAATAGTGCAGAAATGTAGGTCCATTGATATAGATGCTATAGACTCAAAAGCTTATTTATTGATTAGTTTATAAATTTTTTGTCTCTTGAATTAAGCTTGATATGTTCTTTTCTGAAAATACTAGTCACTTTTATTATTATTTGTTCCATAATCTATGTGTAAGAATTAGGTAAAGGTGCGCATATATATAACCAAAAGTAAGCTGTATGGCATTGTTATATTCACATTTTTCTTCACAATAAACTTATTGTTTTCATTCTCAGAAAGGAAGTAATTTTGATTTTCATGAGGATTTTTGTTTGAAAAATGGTGATAGTGTTTTTTTTTCTATATTTTTTGGAACCGCTAATATTAAGATAACTGATATTTCCTGCAGAAACGTATATATAATTTATTTTAGTTTTCATAATTATCAAGCTAAATGATATATTAAAAAACTGACAAGAGCTTAAAGATAAAGAGGAAAAAGGGTCTTAGCATTTTATTTATTTACTTATTTGTTTATTTTATTTTATTTTATTTATTTATTTTTTTTAATTAAAATTTTTGTAATAGCTATTTGACATTGGTAATGCAATAGGATGTAGCAGAAAACAAATTTAAAACAATTGACTTTTGCTGTAGTTATTATTGTTGTTTGCTTTACGAAAAATTAACCCATTGTAGACAGGGCACCTAATGACCTAACTGGTCATCAAGGCAGGAGGTCTATGACACTAGCGGCACAGGCCAAAAATTAGAGGGGCGGGGAAAGGGTTTTCTCTGCCCCCCGGGTAGCGCAGACTAGCCCAAACAATATTTTTCCATAAATCCATTATAAAATGGGGGTTTAGGCTGGTTTAGAACCTTGTAGCTCTGGAGCTAATGCCGTTACAGCCATAATACTTCATGTCTGTGTGCGTGCTTCAACTGTGAGCAGATCCCGATGTCACATCATGTACACATTGACTCCCGTCTTTTAGGCCTAATCTGTGCTAACATGTATGTCATGACACCAGTATGCAATGGGTTAAAGAAAGAAACACTTTTTTATGGGTGTAATGATATTATGAATGTGTATAGTTGGGTGTTGAGGACTTGCAAGAAGTAGAGTATAATGTCTTGAAACAAAGACAACCCAAGCAAGTCAAATATAAGTACAGCCAATAAAAAGAAAGAAAAAGCCTTTAAGACTGTGTTTCTTGCCTTTTGTAGAAGCAAAGACATATCTAAAGCTATAGGGACTCATAGAATGGGTGATAGATGGGTGATGCCCTGATTATTATGTAACTATCATTATGTAGTTGTTTATGTATGTAAGTCAGTGTTATTGATAAGATTTGGATAATCAGATATTATGCTAAACACAGTAGAAGTGCCTAACATATTATATAAATTTGTTTATTGCCATAAAGGGACCTTATTAGTTTACCTTACTAATTACTGCTGGATTTTTTACTCATAAATCCGCTCTTTGTTTCTCCTGAACTCTTTCATATATTCTTGAGATGAATATTGCTATTCATGAGAATTATGAATGATGAAGTGAGCATCCAAGTTGAAGTATTTGTTTCAGACTTTACAGTATTCCTCTGAGTTGAGTATGAATATGATGAAAATACACGTAAGGGCATTAAGCTTAAAAGTTGTCTTTCATAGTTTCTGGTGTGATGGAGTCATATCAAATTTGAATATTTAAGCTAAAGGTCTCTGGATAAGAAATATGTTTCATATTATCATCATTCTTTCTTTCTTTCTTTCTTGTATAAGTTCATTCACGTTCAAAAGAAGTTGGATTTATGGTTTGATGTATATGTAGTTTGGTTGAAATATCAGATGTTTTTATCTTCCCTTTCTTCTTCTTCTTTTCCTTTTTTTGCTCATCATTCTCCTCGTCTTCCTCCTCCTCCACCTCCTCCTCTTCCTACGTGTCCTTCTTCCTCCCCTTCTTCTTCTTCTTCTGTGATTCTAGTGACTCAGTAGATGTAGAAATGCAGTTCTGATTATTGCATTTGCACATAAGGAAGCTGTCATTTATTTGTATTGCTCTCTTTCATTCAGATCAAAATTGAAGAAAATAATATCACAGAGTTTGCATCTGTATATTATTGAACTGATTTCATACAACTTTAACATTTTATTTGTTCGAGTCATTTGCTCATGTTGTTTTAATAGACAAATAGCAGGGTATCTTTCACAGGTTGTATTAGTAAAAAGTGATATATTCATTCCTTGAAATTATATATATGATTTAGCAGAAATCCTGCTTAAGACCCTATGTGTTATTTCCTTTTGTCATACTCATTATATTCTTCTGTGTCGTTATCTACTTCTGTCAAGCTATGGTAATATAGAAGTGCACCATGAATATTTATGCATGTGTGAATATGCCTTCCCAATTAGCTACATTCTCCCATCATATTTGAGTTCTGTCGCCATCCCTTCTAGCAACCTTCTTTGAATGAGTTTTACATTATCATTGTAAATATTTCAGTGACGGAAATGGAGAACCCAATTTTCCCTTTTTTCTCTCTCCTAATCCTCCTATTAGATGTAATCAATTATGTTACTAAATGTGAGTTATTTCTTAGACAAAGAATGAACTACTAGCATCTTGTTTCTGTAAGGTCTGAAATAGGGACAGATAAGAAGTATATAATTAAATGCAAATGTAATAGTACTTCATTGGAGTTCATTCTTTCATTATTATTGCATTAAGTAACTTAGTGATGAGCAACTTGTAATTCAGACGTATGTAGAATGACAGATATTCCTTATATTACTCTACATTAAGTTTGATTGTTTTCCATCAACACGGATCCATTAAACCTGATCAATAAATCATTGGAGCTTTAGTCAGGGATAATGTTAAGAGTATCACTTGTTCCTAATTTTCACCATCGTTCGTAATACAGTTTATGGTACCAGCTTTACAAGCGATAAAAGAAGAGAGAATACAAAATTTGTACTGAAGAGGTATTTAGTAGATGAAGGAGAAAGAATATGATATCCATACATACTTGAGACAGGAAAAGAAATTCAGAGTTTCTATTGGTCCAACTAGTTAAGGTTGATGACATGTTGAATTTGGATTTTTTTTTACATTGTATAAAAATTATAGTCAGTGTTATTATATCTATTGCCTCAGTGAAATGTGCTCAAAGAAAGAGGAAATAAATAGAAGAATGAAGTAATATAGTTTTAGTTGGTGATAGGAAAAAAGTTAACTGTAAAATTTTGCATTCTAAAAATCTTACTTATTTACTCAAGAATTATGCAAAAGAAATAGTCGGGATTGCCAGCAAGGTTATGTGGAAGCTAGATAATGACAGGAAATAATGCAACCTATATTGTCATTTGCAGTTTATTATATAAGAAATACTTGTTGCATTTTATTGGTATTAGTCCTTAATATCCTTTAGATATTGAATTTGTATTTCCCACTCTGTATTTCATTCTGTATTTATATAATTCAATGGAAAACTTGATCTGGACACAATTATAGAAATGTATTGAAATTTTTTTCTTCTTTTAAATGTTTTCTTTCCTTTTTTTCTTCTTCTTCTTCTTCTTCTTCTTCTTCTTCTTCATTCTTTTTTAAGCAGGTGTGGAAAATAATCCATTCAAACATGAAAGCCAATGCAGTATGAGACAATAACCCCACTCTCCTGTTCCTTGCACTATGTACCATATTCAGTTTTCCTTGATAGAAGAGGCTGATACATAATATGGCAAAAGAATTCATCTAATAGGCAGATTAGATAAAGAGTTTAGGTAGGATTACCTAAGAACCCTGAGTACGTGGATTTAGGCTGGGATGATAAGACACATTGCTTACAATTTTTTTTCTCTAATGTCTCTTCTTCCTTTTCACTTTAATCTTTCTCTCCGTTTCCTTGTTTTCGTCTGATAGTATTCTTCCTCTTCTTTTCTTTTCTTTTTTTTTCTTTTTTTTTCATGTTCAGTGAATTTAAGTTGTTTATGGACCCAGTTACACTTGATGAGATTTCCTTTTTCATAAAAAGTATTTTGAAGATACATATCAGTTGACAGATATTTATAGTGATAGTATGCTGAGTTAACCCCTTTATGGCTCAGTCTCTTGCCAATTCTGTCTCTGCCATATGCATCCCTCATATGGTATCTCTCTGATAAAGAAATAAAAGCTTTGGCCAATCATTAAGAACAGATGGATATCCTGATATCCTGATAGTTACAAAACTCTTTTATTATGGTGAGATGCTCCAATAATGACTTTTTTTTTTAAACATTAACAGAATCTGAACAGTCTAGCATTGGATTATATCACTCACTGCCTATCACCAGAATCTTAAAAGGTTAAGAAATAAGAATAAAAGACAAGTGCACAGTAATAGTGGAGAATATGGTTGGAAATTCCAAAGGAATTGAGGAACCACTTTGGAGTATATCTTATTGACAAAACCAGCACACAATGATGATAACTCATCTAATGGCAGAATTTTTTTCTTTCTTTCTCTCTCTTCAGATTTTTTTAATGACTCATTTCGTTCTTCTTTCAGCAAGGGGTACGGGTAACTCGGATTTCATTCAGCCAGGCTTGATCCAGCTCCAGCCAAACCTCGACGACTTCATGGATATTGTCGAACCCCTTCAAGGTAAGTCAAGCGTCAGATGCAGATCTATGGTAATGTCTTTGTCTGCTGCTTTAGAGAAATCAGTTCTGTTCGCTTTCCATTTTCTGATTTTTTTTTTTTTTTTTTTTTTCTGATTTTGACTGTGTAAAATATCTTTTTTCCTTGTTTGTTTGTTTTGTTTCTTTCTTTTTTTTGTGTGTGCATGTATATATTTTTAAGTTTGTGCTACACATATACATGCGCACACACACACATGCACAGACACATACACATACACATACACATACACATACATATACATACATGCATACACACACACACATACACACACACATACATACAGATATACATACATACATTTATATATATTTATTGATTTATTTATTTGCATATCATATCCAGTTTTTGAACTTGCAGCCCTCATGTAACGGCACATATCTAAACCAGACCTTCCATTTCCGTAAACAAGTTTGCAATAATTTAATACTTTTACGTTTTATAAATCGTACTTCTGCTGGTGAAATTATTGTTACTTCGGTTTGGAAGAGGATTTGTGCTCTTATTTGATAAACGTAAAAGAATTTTCATTACTTGGTGATAGAATCCAAAGTTATCATAAAGCGAGGTAAGTAGAACTATTATACTGCATCAGACTGCAAATTATGCAATGTGAAACTTATTGACATCAAAATGACTAATGATGATTTCCTGACATTCAACATAAAGGTTGTTTTCTTTTTTCTTTTTCTTCTTTTTTTTACGAGGAAAAAATAGCCTTATTAACATCAAAAGGTTACTGCAGCAAAGCTGAGTTGCTTATTCATTTTGACCCATTGTAAATATTTCATAGGATTGATAAAAGTTGCCATGTATTCTTTTAATGATATGAGTACTACTTTTATTAACATCATACTTTCACGCCATTTTGCATATACACACTCATACAGAGGCACTGTTGGTTTTGTTTTATTATCTTTTGTTATTTTTTTATTTTGGTTTTGTGTTGAATTTAGATTTTTTATATTATTATTATTATTATTATTATTATTATTATTATCGATATTATTACTAATTATTACCTTCCGTCATAGTCCTCTGTAGTGCTGATTTCTCTCTCTCTCTCTCTCTCTCTCTCTCTCTCTCTCTCTCTCTCTCTCTCTCTCTCTCTCTCTCTCTCTCTCTCTCTCTCTCTCTCTCTCTCTTCTGCTATGCTCTGCTCTTCTCTTTCTCCTTTCTTCCTTATCACTTCACTTTGTCTTACATCTTCGTAATATCACATTTGATTGAAGCAGCAAGGGGAATGATTGTGATGGATTTTGTTTTTGTTTGGTTAGCCTCTGGTTGATTTGCCTTCATAAGTAGCTGTTTGGTGTAGGAAGTGTATTTGTGTATTTGTTTATTTGTTTTCCATTGTATGTAGTGCTGATTAAATTATTGGCAAGAAAAATGGCAGGTAAAATCAATGTTAACATAGTCATGGTGATAATGATGATAATAACAATAATTGTCTGAGGCTTATTTGATAAAATAATTGTTAATACAGAAAAAAATGTAGCTGTACTTTGTTAAACAAATTTTAATTTGGAAACTAACTTCTTCTAAAAAAAAATCATACCATTTTCTTTCTGGTCCACCTCTCCTTTTACTCAAAGCTTTGATAAGACATGGATAGATCCATTTCAAGTTATATTAAAATGTTCTTTTCCATGATCTTGGAACTTCTCGAAGAATCTGTTTTATCTTTGAGTTTAAACTCTGGAAATGTAAGTCTGTTATTCTTCTAATTGGAAAGTAAAGTTGCACTTTATCTGCAATGCATGGAAAACAAGAACATGATGCGACTGTTTTGGAATTTGTGAGAGACCTTCTAGAAATATTCTGATTGTTGAAGAGGAAGAGCCAGGTGTTGTAATTACCTCAATGGTAAACGAGACAATGATATAATGAGTTTGAGGGTTTTTTTGTTGCATGATTTTGTGCTTCCTTGTAGTTAGATTGTGTGGTGCCTTAATACTGTCTTATGTTTGTCTTTTGCCAAGTTTGGAGTCTGGGGGAAGTTCTCCAGTCTGTTATTTCTTGTAAGACCTTACTGTTATGATAAGTTTGCCAACAGCTAAAAAATGTTCATGGAGGAAATATTCATTTTTACAATGATATTTATTATACTGTATAGTCCCAGTCATTGTATAACTAGCAGATTCATGGTGGTGGTACACAGTCTTGTCTTTGTGTCAAAATTTTGAAGGTTGGATATGTGAATAGATGTAGCTTGTAGGGGTAAGAGGAAAATAGACACCGTACACCCCCCACCCCCCTTCTCCCTCTCCTACCCCCCAAAATTTATCCGTCATAACCAACATTTTGCAGACCCATCAGGTATCGTGGGAAAGCTCGGTCCGGAAAAAGGTGCGTAGTGTGGCTGTCTGTTGGTTCCTTAGGTGTGGTATGAGAAGATAACATTAACCAAAATGTTGTGGAAGTGTGTTGTTATATATGTTTTACCTTTTTTCCTTTTCTTTTTTTCTTTTTTTAGTTCGTTCGTTCCCTGTACGTGGGGTTTTATTTTCTAGTTAGTGAAACTATTTTCTTATATACTGAAATGAGTATTTAGGGTATTGAAATTTATGTTTGGGGTTAATCTTCTTTGTCTGTGTTTACATGTATTTTTGTATGTATTGTAGCATAATGTTTTAATTGATATGCCACTGACATAGTATCATATCAGAACTGATTAGTAGAAATTCATACATACTTCATATATACATTATAAGTTGATTCTACCACTTTGGATTAATTGTAACTTTTGATTGTAACTTTTATGAAAGTTCCCTCCTCTCTCTCTTTCTCTCTCTCTCTCTCTCTCTCTCTCTCTCTCTCTCTCTCTCTCTCTCTCTCTCTCTCTCTCTCTCTCTCTCTCTCTCTCTCCCCCTCTCCCTCTCTCTCCCTCTCCCTCTCCCTCTCCCTCTCCCTCTCCCTCTCCCTCTCTCTCTCTCTCTCTCTCTCTCTCTCTCTCTCTCTCTCTCTCTCTCTCTCTCTCTCTCTCTCTCTCTCTCTCTCTCTCTCTCTCTCTCTCTCTCTCTCTGTGTGTGTGTGTGTGTGTGTCTTTATGTATGTGAATTGTATTATCACCATTCTCAGATAGCTAGATATTGTAGTGTTTAAGTATAGAGATAAAAAAAAATACACTCTAGCAGGCAGGGATAATTTCATTTTTATCATTGACATATCACCATTATCAGATAGGAAATGCAGTGAATTTACTAGAGTGTTTTTTTTTCTAGACTTTGACCTTCGTTAAAGTAAAGAATGCCAGTGTTACTTGTTTCATGAGAGAGAAGTATAAGTGGATTTTCATATGTAGTTTGGAGATTTATAGATTAGAAGTTAGTTTCTCAATTTGAAAAGTATATTAGGTAGTCATAGGATTTATAGTGCTTATATTTTTTCCTTATGGTAATTAAGGGTTATTGTGTAGATCTTTGGCACAATTTTTAAAAATCTGTGAGTTCTTTCCTTTTATTTTTCTTCTGTGAGTTCTTTCCTTTTTTTTTTTTTTTTTCCCCCCCTTTTCTTCCTGTTATCCTACCTTCGTTCCCTCTTTCTTTCCCACTCCTTCTGCCTGTCTCTCTTACAACTGTCATGCTCCTAAAATATTGATTAATGAATATGATTGGGTTAACCTTGATAAAGATTTTTTTTAATTACATTTTTCCCTTCCCTATCTGATATTTCTTAATAATATATTTGTTTGTCAAAATTGTTTGAAAATATGCAGAACGTCCAGAAAACAATTCACATGTCCATCCCTCGTAGCATTAAAGCAACTGAACCACCTTTAATAAGCATCGTTTACATGAGAGTAAACAGGCATTTCAATGAAGTGGGATAAAGTGAATATAGTACCAATAGCATTCATGATATAGTATTTATAGAAATGATGTTGATATGATAATGATGATAATGTATAACTGTGTGTAAATGGAAAATGAATTTCGGTCAAGAATACAATTTTTTTTATGTAATGAGAAGAATAAAAATGATGATAAACAATCATGATGATATCTTATGATAATAATGATGATAAGGATGATGAATTAATTGAAAATTAGACTTCTAAAGATTATTCTTCACTGCTAAGAGACTCCAACCACTTTTCTCTTTTGCGTTTCACTCTTTGTTATGTATTCCTGACTTGGCCTCTTGTTATCCATCTCATAATCAGGAAATTCATGAATGCGTTGCAACTATGCTAAGGTGGGTCTGACTTTGCAATTTACTTTGTAAGTGGTTTGTGGCAGTCAGAGTCATTATGAAGAGATATTTTGCCTCTTATTAGAGGGAAAGAGGAAGCACAAAAAGAATGGGAATGATTATATTTTTAATATAATCATTAAGTGTCCATCTGAACGAGTGGGGGAATTCTGTAATATAGCCTGTTTTATGAGGATTCCCGTCCTCCCCCTTCTACCCTTTTATCTCTTTTCTTTTGTCTCCTTTCCTTCCTGCTCCTCCTCTCCCTTCCCTTGTGGCCAGAACTTGTGAACAGAAACTTGATTTGAAGGTATAATTGTATTTGTGTGTGTGTCTCTCTCTTTCTCTTTCTCTTTCTTTCTCTTTCTCTTTCTCTTTCTCTTTCTCTTTCTCTTTCTCTTTCTCTTTCTCTTTCTCTTTCTCTTTCTCTTTCTCTTTCTCTTTCTCTTTCTCTTTCTCTTTCTCTTTCTTTCTCTTTCTCTTTCTCTTTCTCTTTCTCTTTCTCTTTCTCTTTCTCTTTCTCTTTCTCTTTCTCTTTCTCTTTCTCTTTCTCTTTCTCTTTCTCTTTCTCTCTCTCTCTCTCTCTCTCTCTCTCTCTCTCTCTCTCTCTCTCTCTCTCTCTCTCTCTCTCTCTCTCTCTCTCTCTCTCTCTCTCTCTCTCTCTCTCTCTCTCTCTCTCTCTCTCTCTCTCTCTCTCTCTCTCTGTGTCTGTGTCTGTGTCTGTGTGTTTCGTCTTTTACTTCTTTTTTTTCTTCATCCTTTCAAACAAAAGGGGGAAAATGTTTTTATTTTCTGGATGTTGGTGCAGATTCTATCCTGTAATAAGTTTCTTATCCTGAAACTTGAAGTGGGTATTTTGAAGTTTACCCTTTCTCTTTCAAAAATGTATTAATCAGTGCAGATAAGATTTTTTGCCCTTTCTCTCCCTCTCTCTCTCTCTCTCTATTCTCCTCTCCCCTTCTCTTTTTTTCTTCTTATATCTTTTTCTCTTCCTCTTCTCTTCTCTCTCTCTTTTCCTGTTTCTTTCTCTCTCTCTCTCTTTTTTTTTCTTTCTCGTTTTCTTTTTCTGTCCTTTCTCTCTCTCTCTCTCTCTCTCTCTCTCTCTCTCTCTCTCTCTCTCTCTCTCTCTCTCTCTCTCTCTCTCTCTCTCTCTCTCTCTCTCTCTCTCTCTCTCTCTCTCTTCTCTCTTCTCTCTATCTCTGCTCTCTCTCTCTTTCTCTTTCTCTTTCTCTTCCTTTCTTTCGTTCTCTCTCTTCTCTCTTTTCTCCCTCTCCCTCTCTTTCTGTTTCCTGCCTCTCTATCACTCTCATTCCCTCCCTCCCTCCCTCCCTCCCTCTTCCACCCTCCCCCCTCCCCCCTCCCCCCTCCCCTTTCAATCCTTATCTCCCCCTCTTATCGCCAGCAATCTTGCAACGCCGTCACAGCGTACGTGTTGAAGTATGCGTTGTCCCGCTTGATAGGTTACGTGTCACCAGGGACGTATATTGGGGTTGATGTTGCTGAGTTTCATGTGTGAATTGCGAGTGCATTGCAAATCACTCGTGGCGACGGAGGTGGTGGCATTTCTTGAAGCTGCGCTGACTGACTGACTGAATGTTTGTGTGTGTGTGTGTGTGTGCATGTGTGCGTGCATGGCGTGCGTGTGTGTAAGAATATCTTGCGCATTGTAAACGCGACCGCCAAAATGACAGTTTCCTAACCTCGGCGCTGTCTGTGAAGGGATCATTCTATTCCACCACGATCCTGCTTGAAGGACAACGTTGCATATTGAATTTCGACACACACACACATACCGGGCAGAGCCACAGTTACTGTTGTGATGCCCGGCCTGGACACGACATCCTTGTGGTCGAGGATGGGACAATGCATAGACTCTGCACATTGCACGGAGAGTTTGATGGGTGTGCTGGGTGTGGGGTAGCACGTCCGCCCTGGTGTCGAAGGTCGGAAATCTGGCAGATGTAAGCCACTGGGATGTTGGTGTCTTGTCTCTCTCTCGCTCTCGCTCCCTCTCTTTATCTCTTTTTCTCTTTCGTATGTCTGTTATCTCTCACTGCCTCCTGCATTACTGCTTCTCCCTTTCTTTCCTCTCTTTCCTCTTTTCCCCCTCTCTCTCTCCTCTCTCTCTCCTCTCTCTCTCTCTCTCTCTCTCTCTCTCTCTCTCTCTCTCTCTCCTCCTCCCCCTCTCTCCCCCCTCCTCCCTCTCTCTCCCTCTCTCCCTCTCCCTCTCCTCTCCCTCTCCCCCTCTCCCTCTCCCTCTCCCTCTCCTCTCCCCCGCGCACTCTGCCCCTCACCCTTCTTTTGCCGTTGCAGCCACGGTGGGAGCAAGCCTCATGCACATTGCAGAGGAGCAACACGTACGTTTCCGAAAAGCCTCCCCTCAAGGCTCTGGCACCTTATCTTTTTTTTTGTGGGGGGGGGGGGGGTCTTGCGGATATTGAAGTGGGGTTAGTGTGAACATCTGAGGAAGTGTTGTCGTTGGGGTGAAAGTTGGATGTTGGTATTTTGGATACGCCTCATGTTGTGGTAATGATGTTGCATGTCTTTGGCTGGATTGAATGTTGATGGATGGAGTTCATTGGTAGGCGGTTCTGCCTGACGGCATGCAAGGACGAGGCTTTGTTATGTGTGATGTTTGTGGGTCTCGTTGTGCTCTTTACTGGGAAGACGGCGGTGGGATCATGTTGCTTCACACATTTACTCGCCCTGGTGAGGGGGATGAGGGGAGGGGGGTTGGGGGTGATAGAGGGGGGAGGGAAGGGAGAAGAAAGGAGGGAAGGGGGGATGAAGGGAGAAAGAGGGAGTGAGGGGGATGGGGTGAGGGGTAGTAAGAACGGGGAGAGGAGGGAGAAGGAGAAGGGAAAGAGGGGGAGAAGGGATGGAGGGAGAAGAAAGAAGAGGGAAGGAAGAGGAAAAAGGAAGAGGAGGGATGGGATGGATAAAGGGAAGAAGTTGGAGAAAGAGGGAAGAAAAGGGAAGAAGGAACGGGAGAAGAAGGGAGAACAAGAAGGAAAAAAAAAGGGAGAATAGGGGAAGAGAAAGTAAGGATAGGAAGAGTAAAAAAAAAGAGGAATAGGGAAGGAAGGCAAGAGGGGAGGGATAAGGGAGGGAGGACCAGATAGGGGAGAGGGGGGGGGGCGGTTGAGGGAAGGTCGCTTTATATATCGAATCAAATGCAATTATTGAAATGGGGAGATGGATTCCCATAGAGTTTGTATATTGAGCCGGATATGTGTGGAGTAATTGATAAATTTCGCAATATTGTTGAGGATTTGCCTCTCTCTTTTGATCTCGCTATCTCTCCCTCTATTCCCTCTCCTGCCGCCCCCCCCCCCTTTTTTTTCCCTTTTTTCTTTCTCTTTCCCTCTTTTTCTTTTCTTTCTTTCTCGTCCTATTTTTCGTGATGTCTCCCTATGCCTCTATCTACCCCATTATCTCTCTTTCTCTCCTTCCATCCCTCCTTCCCTTTATCCCTCCCTCCTTCCCCTTATCCCTCCCTCCTTCTCTCCTCCCTCCTCCTCCCATCTCCCTCTCCCTCGCTCCCCCTTCCTCTCTCCTCTCTTTCTCTCTTCTTAACCAATTTCTCTTTTGCTAATCATCTCCAGCCTCTCTCAATCAGCCTCTCCCTCAAGAACACTAAATCCCCTTCACTCTGTTCCGCGGATTGAAACTCCACCAAATATTATTGGTTGGAAGTGGGCGTTGGAAGGACTGACTTTGTCTGATCTCTCGCGGGTTCGTCTGTCGGTTTGTGAATGAAGGCGTAGTACTATGCGTGTATGTTGTAG
>BOPN01001981.1:124096-134096 GCA_017312705.2 Penaeus japonicus | reverse complement strand
AACTCAAGGTCGACCTCGAAGTAATCATGACTTAGCTCTTAACTCCTTCCGCCGTGGAGTACGAGGCGGGTAGCCACCTTTTCCTTCACATGCCCCCCCCCCCCCCCCACACACACACACCAAACCACCTGACATGTGCATCCCCCCCTCCCCCCACAAATAAATTACCATCACCTTTTTGTTTTATATCAAGCCTTTGATATGAGAAGATATCAGAAAAATTATAATGATAATAATAATAATGATGATCATTATCACAAACCGACAAGCTGACGGGAAATCACCCTAGCTGAAGTAGTTGGAAAGATAGAAGGGCAGTTTAGACTATCTTAATTAAAGGGTGAATTTTCAGCCTATTAGGAAGAAAGATCTAGTGTAGGATACTGACGGTGTCCCATAATCCCTAGCATTGTCCTTCCCTCCTCCGGCACGCAGGCGGGAGGTGCTACTCTATCTTGGCACTATAGCGTGAACGGCGTCATGGCACCCTCAAAATCAGGACGTTAAAGTTATTGTCAGAGGACTGACGGGTGGGTGTATGCATGATCATGCTTGCTGTTACACTTAACGAATCATTCTCTCTCTCTCTCTCTCTCTCTCTCTCTCTCTCTCTCTCTCTCTCTCTCTCTCTCTCTCTCTCTCTCTCTCTCTCTCTCTCTCTCTCTCTCTCTCTCTCTCCTTGAATATGACAGTCTCAAATCAAATCTAAGATTTAGAGAAATTCCAACAGATGATCAAAGAATCCAAAGACAGGGAAGGTAGAGCTGTATATCAAACGAGTTCTTAGTGCATAGGCAGACAGACATAACCATGTTTAACACCCTGTTGATTGCCAATTGACAGTTAAGATGTCTTGGTTGAACGCCAAGACAAAAAAAAAATAACATCAAGTCTAGGAATACAAGACTGAGGTGATCAGTTTAGTCTTTAGGTTACAGTAACATATGATGATATTCTGTAACATGTAGGTCAGTGCTAAAGAACTCATTTTCCCCCCAAAGTTCAAACTGATGCTGATATAATGATTGTACATGTGTGGATGACAGATGTGTGTCCCATAATGTAAGCCATGATATCCTTGCATTGTTGCAGAGATGCTGGCGGGCCGTGGCCTCGCGACGGTGCCGGAAGAGGATTTTCTTCCCGAGGTAGGCGAGACGCCGGAGCTGCCCACCGCCTCGCCGCCGCCGCCCGTCTCGCTGCCCCTCCATTACAACACCGAGGCCCACACCAACACCTTCCTGGAGTCCTCGTCCCCCACCCACGCCCACTCCCCCTCGCACAAGGCCATCGCGCCCCTTCCTCAGCAGCACCCTCCCAGCTTGTTCTCTGGCGGGCAGATATCCTTGCAACAGCAGCAGCAGCAACAACAACAGCAGCAGCAGCAACAGCAACAGCAGACATCTCTCAAGTCTCAGCAGCAGCAGAAAGAGCAGCAGTTGGTTTCTGTTCCCACCCACTCGCCCCCGACGTCCTACCAAGCCTCCCTAGGAATCGCCCCTGTCTCTGCTCAAGCCCAGCATCTCCAGCCCCAGCAGCAGTCCACCAATTCACCGCTTCAGTTGCAGCAGCCCCCCACCCCACCCCAGCAACAGTTGCAGCAGCAGCAGCAACTTCAGCAGCCCCTGACGCCGCCCCAGCAACAGCTGCAGCAGCCGCTCTCCCCTCAGCTGCAGAGTCAGCAGTGCCCTCGCTCTTTCATCCGCAGTCATAGTCAACATGACCTCAGCACGCCGCCGCAGCCCATGTCCCTGGGCGACAGCTCCTTTGTCGTGCCAAGCGTAAGTACAAACCGGATTTGTCTACGTCAGCCACACCCGAGGAACTCAGCCTCAGTCTCTCGTTTTTGCCTCTTGACCTGTCGACTTTCAAGGCGCCTCAGTCTCTCGCCCAACCTTTCATGCCCTCTCTCTCTCTCTCTCTCTTGCCACTTTCATTCTCAATGCAAAAAAAATGTGGAGCAGCATTTATTATCACAATGTACTGTGAAAAATGATAGTGAATTTCTCTCTCTCTCTTAATCTCTCCCAATCTCTCTCTCTCTCTCTCTCTCTCTCTTAATATCTCTCTCTCTCTCTCTCTCTCTCTCTCTCTCTCTCTCTCTCTCTCTCTCTCTCTCTCTCTCTCTCTCTCTCTCTCTCTCTCTCTCTCTCTCTCTAACACTAGTGTTACAATACATTCTCTTCCAAATGGACACATGCATACCAACATGCAGTACCTAGACTTTTATTTTTCTTAAAAGATGTTCAGACTCTCATACAGAATCTCACTGGCAGTAACGCCACACAAACACACTTGAGTAAATCAGTAGGTCACTATATTCCAGCCATACATCCAACATACAGCACCATGAGTCGCCCATGGCCATCACACAAGCCTGCGGTGGCCATAGGCGAGCCAGAACACACTTGGAACCTTGCACAGCAAATCTCACGCTTAACTAGTCACACTTGTGGGTGACGGTGTAGTACAGTGCCTCACGGAGAGGCTTGGGAGGAGGGTTCCCTGCACTTAAGAGCCGCAGATCTTGCACACGTTATATTTTGGCCTTGTTAAATTTTGTCACTGGCGCGGTTCTTTTGCTCGATCGATTTCGCCCCCGCCGCCTGCTGCCGCCGCCACCGCCGCCACCGCCGCCGCCGTGGTGGTGCCTGCCAGCACCCACGGCGCGGGATGTTCTGAAATTTGGGCTGAAAGGGAGGGAGTGGAAGCAGGTGGTCTTGGAGAGACAGGACAGGTGTGGCTGCTTCTGCTTCGCCGTCATCAGGAACAGGCCCTAGGTAGGGCGGCCGGTGCTTAGTTGTCCTGCTTGAGGGAGTGCCTGTGGGGGAAATATGGTGAGTGTGAAGGTATCGGCGCTTCCCCCCAGTATCGGCGGCGGCAGCAACAGCTCCTGCAACAGGCGGATGGCAGGCCAAGGCCCACCGTCACACCACACACAAACAGCAAACTTTATCATAGATCCTTATGTGTCAGCGGCACATTCGATAAAATTCGTTTCTTGGCTGCGGAGTGGTATATATACCCTGGGAGGCGGAGCCGGCGGTGAGGCGGGGCTACAGCGAAGGAGGGGTGGGAGTGAAGGGGAAGATTAGAGAGAGGGGGGAACGGAGGTTCTGGGAAGTCCACCTACTCTCGCCTCCTCCCTCCCCCCTCCTTCCTCTCTCCTCCCCCCTCCCCCCTCTCCCCTCTCCCCTCCTTCCTCTCTCCTCCTTCCTCCCTCCTCCTTCCTCCCTCCTCCCTATCTCCTCCCCCCGCCCTCTCCACCCCCATCCTTCCCCCCTGCTCACTTCCCTCCCCAAGTTGTGATAGCGCCGAGTCGTAAAGGTTAATTCTCCTCTGGTATCACGCGCGGTGTGCGTGGCGACGGGACCCTTAGTGAAGCCCTAAGGGGGGGGGGCGTAGTTTCGGAAAGACGAGTGCAAACTTCTAACGATTTCCATTGCTTTCCATGCATCGAATCAAATGGGGTCATCCCTCACTAGGCAGGAGCCCTTGCTAATGCCCCCATTCCCCCTCGGGGCAGGGTGGGGGTGGGGATGAGATGGGGGTGAGGAGGCCAGGGCGCTTGGGATTGGAGGAGCAGGAGGGCGGGGCTTGAGTGGCGTGATCGAGGCGGCCACGTGATGACCACGTGGTCTGGGGCCCCTTGTCGCCAGGGGCGAAGCCGGTTGAAACAAAAAACAGATAGCTCTTACCAAATGTATCCATGCGTCTCGAAGTATATATCGAAAGCAAACAAACTCTACGGACGGGAGCAGAACATTTCAATTCACTACTTTCTTCGAAAGTCCGTCCCGAACTGAGAGATAAGCGAAAAGTCCAAATAACGGACAGTCAAAAGGGAAGGGCAAAGAAAGAGAGAGAGAGAGGGAGAGAGGTCGTTGTGGTTGTCATAAGAGCATGTGAGACGAAGGCCACTTTTTGTAGGAGGCTCCGATGGCCTAAAGCAGGATTTGCTCTTTCAGCCTACTTTACTCTAAATTCACTGCTCAAGATTTCCAAGGGATACCTGATCCATTAGCGTTTTCAAAAGAATTGCTTTGTAGGTTAAGAGGGACTTGGCACTTACTTCTATAAAGGCTTATTTACTGTAAGTTTCTTCCTGGTTATCTTTATCTTTTTCTTTATCTCTATATCTCCTCAATATCATTTTTCCTCCCACCACTCTTTCTCGAATTCTCGAATTTCAGGTTTTAATATGAAGTAGAGATACTGAGTAAATGCAGCTCCAAGCCCCCCCCCCCCCTCTCTCTCTCTCTCTCTCTCTCTCTCTCTCTCTCTCTCTCTCTCTTTCTTTCTCTTTCTCTTTCTCTCTATCTTTTTTCTCTCTCTCCCCTCCTTTCTCTCTCTCTCTCTCTCTCTCTCTCTCTCTCTCTCTCTCTCTCTCTCTCTCTCTCTCTCTCTCTCTCTCTCTCCTCTCTCTCTCTCTCTCTCTCTCTCTCCTCTCTCTCTCTCTCTCTCTCTCTCTCTCTCTCTCTCTCTCTCTCTCTCTCTCTCTCTCTCTCTCTCTCTCTCTCTCTCTCTCTCTCTCTCTCTCTCTCTCTCTCTCTCTCTCTCTTTTATATTATAGTAAGTAATGATAGTAAGTAAATACGACTCAAAGTCTGCGTTCAAGTAAGATGCAGTGGCATTATGTCCATGCACTTGGACGCCTGCGCTTCTGTTAGTGTGATTTTATGGTGGTGCCATATTAACCTTCTGTGTCCTTTGCGGTGTGCATGATGACTTTCAAGTTTCTTTGTTCTGCCTTTGACGACAGATGCAGCAGGGGGATAGTTTTCTCGTGTTCCCTCACTCTTTGTCGTGTTTTTTTCTCTCTCTCTTGCTTTATTTATTCTCACCCTTTCTCTCTCTTTCTCTCTCTCACGCACACACACACACGCGCGCGCACGCGCGCGCGCCAAGGGAGAATAATAATAGCAACACGGGGGTGTGGCAGCGGGGAGAATCGTGAACGGGTAGTCTCCGATCTGTAGATAGGCCTGCTGACGAAATTCCAAGCGGGGTATGGGAAGTACACACAGCTTTCTTTCTCTCTTTTATCTTTCTTTCTCTTTCTCTTTCTCTCTCTCTCTTTCTCTTTTGCGCTCTCTCTCTCTCTCTCTCTCTCTCTCTCTCTCTCTCTCTCTCTCTCTCTCTCTCTCTCTCTCTCTCTCTCTGTACCAGTAACAGCTAGTTAGAAAAGGGTCATAGCTTTAGTAATAACAGCCGGTTAGAAAAGGGTTGTGATACTAGTAACAACCGGTTAGAAAAATGATTGCTAGAGGAGTAACTGTTGGTTGTTCGCAAAGGAATGTGATAATAGCAACAGCTGGTTTTGTATAGAAGATTGGAGGAGGAAGGGAGGGATAGAGAAGGAGAGGAAGGGGTAAGAAGAGGTAGAGGCGAAGGAGAATAAGAGAGATTTAGAATAAGCAGACGGCTGCAATTAAGGAGATAAAGAACGGATAAATAAATGATAGGGGGATTGAAGGACGGATGAGATTGAGAGAAGGAAGGGGGGAAAAAGCGAAGGACAGAAAGAAGAAATGTAGGAAGATAAGGTCAGAGAGGGGAAGGGAAGGGAAGAATTGAACGAGGAAGATGTAAATAATAGACAATATAAGAAGAGAAAGATACAAAAGACAACAAAGTTAGAGAAAGATAGTAAATAAAGGAAGATAATGACATGATATATAAAAAAAGTGGTGGAACAGATAGAGAAGAAGGAAGGAAGAGGTAGAGAAGAACAGAAGGGAAATTCGAAATAAAGGAAGGAGAGTGGTAGGATTGGACGATTGCCGAGCCGTAGCTGGAGCGCTAGCGGCCCGACGTCGAGGATCTCTCGCTCACTCGCTCACTCGCTCACTCCCTCGGTTGAAGGTTAAACCAGGGAGTTGTTGCTACGTGATGGCTTGAACGAAAATCCTTTGATTTATTTTTTTCTTTCCTTCTTTCGGCATCCCCCTTTTTTTGTTTGTGCAAATTCATCCATATGTATTCTGCGAGGTGATGTTCAAGGTTAAGGATGATTTGATGTTTTTTTTGTTTTGTTTTGTTTTTTTCCTCCTGCGTTTGTGTGTGTGTGAGGTTTAGAGACAACACGTTAGTGCCGGGGGCATAAATTCCACCTTTTTTTTTAGAGAGAGAGAGAAGATTGAGACAGCTGACTTCGAGGGAGTCTTGTTTTCTCTGTTAAGATATATTTGTCAAACTAGGTTCGAAAACACAGGAGACGGATAGCGTGGACGCAATAACACCCGCGTTATGACTCATTTTATTCACATTTTCCTCTTCAATTGATATCTCAATGTCCAGCTCTGTTTGGGATATGTCCACGCCTGAACATTCTGAATGCTAATATATCACAACGGTTAGTAGTGCCTTCCAAGGTGAACCACGCGCGTGCGGGGAATGTGACAGAAGTGCATACCAACCCGCCTCTGCAACACAAGGCATAGAAGGTAAAGCGTTGCACGGTGAGTCGCCGCGGAGTAGGCAGTGGGGAAACGACGACCAGTGTATGTACGTGTGTGTGTGTGTGTGTGTGTGTGTGTGTGTGTGTGTGTGTGTGTGTGTGTGTGTGTATGGCGGCCGTTATGAGCGTGCTGAGGTCGTAAAAGGCTTGTTGCATAGCGTGTTTTTCTTTCTTTCTTTTATATGTTCGTTTTATTTTGTCTTTCTTTATTTTCCTTGTTGGTATTTCCTTTTTTGTAAAATCAAGGTAATCATGACCAAGTTGATTTCGCGATAAGTTGGCGTGCTCATCATCACATTCTTCTTTTAATGATTATATAGGCTGGTGAAGACTCGTAACGGGTTTATGGCGTGAGATTTTTTTTTATCATCTTAAGACCCATTGGGTGATCAGTTACTTTGTATCCATGGAAAGGTCTTCAGGTTAGTTCTAGTTTCTAAGTCAAATGCTTTATTGGGCAGGACTCCTAGACTGAAGAGTTTTACGGAGCAGATTCTTTAAATAAATAAATAAAAAAGTTTCACCAAACAGAACCTTTAATTAAACAGAAATGTGCTGCCAAACAGAACCTTTAAACAGAAATGTGCCCCCAAACAGAACCTTTTAAACAGAAATGTGCCCCCAAACGGAACCCTTAAACAAAAATGTTCTACTTTGACAGAACCCTTCAAGTTATATCGCTCGACCTAACTCGCAAATAGGAAAATTATTTACCTTGGATAAGCCGAGGCCTCAAAAGTGAAGAGAATTTTTATCTTGGCCTTCGCCTTCTTGCTCGATTCTTGCGTCCGTGAACCCTTTGCAGCGCATCGTGTGTAAACAACGACCTTCTTTGGGGATGGATAATCAACCTTGCCCACCATGCCTGCCCCCCCCCCCTCCCCCCTAAAAAATAAGACTAAAAAAAACAAGAGGAAAAAAAGGGTATGGACAAAACGCTCCCTCCCTTTGCTGGACCGCCATGGCCACCAGGCAGCCAGAGTGGGAAAAGCACACAACTTGACATCCGCAGTCAGTCTTTGTTGACTTGGGTGTAGGTGCTGTTGTAGGAGAAACTTGCCGTGTCCGATATTAAGATATAGGGTCGTCCTCCGTATAGGGTCGTCCTCCACTCCCTCCGTGAGAAAGTACGAAACCGTGTCACGATGCTTTCGCAAGTGGCTGGAGTATCGTACGGATGTCGTCAACGCCCTGGTATTCCGCTCGGGGTTTCCGTGAGCGCGGGGAAGAGATGGAGTCGCGACTGTGCTTGCACGCGCGTGTGAAAAAAAAACATTCATTCATCCTGGTCTCGGGGAGAAAACGCTGGTGCAAGATATCGGTCACGCTGTCTCTCCGTAACACATGACCAGCATCAGTTCTAGGGTAAGGGGACTGGTGTTACTTAATGAGGTAATAATCACACACACACACACACACACACACACACAGAGGGGGAGAGAGAGAGAGAGAGAGAGAGAGAGAGAGAGAGAGAGAGAGAGAGAGAGAGAGAGAGAGAGAAAGAGAGAGAGCAGTGATGCTTTGGATAACAATAAAGTATAAAAATGGAAATCTTTGGATTATAGAAGCGAAAGGGGGACGAAAGAAAGACCCCGTCGTGGTTTCATTTTTATAGCTGTCGAGACCAGCCTGGTGATGAATGGCGAAATGTCAGTGTACTGTTCTTTTTTTTCTTCTGTGGTTAATGACCGACTTTGTTAGCTTGGTACAGCCGCACTTAACAATGCGGAGTCTTAAATCGTAATCTCTCTCTCTTCTCCTCTCTATCTTTCTACTCTCTCTCCCTCTCCCCTTCCCCTTCCCCTTCCCCTTCCCCTCCCCTCCTTCTCCCTCTCTCCCTCCCTCACCTTAACTCTCCTTCCCTCTCCTTCCCCTCCTTCTCCCTCTCTCCCTTCCCCTCTCCTTCCCTCTCCCTTCCCATCCTTCTCCCTCTCTCCCTCCCTCCCTCTCCCTCTCCCTCTCCCTCTCCCTCTCATCCGCGCATACTCATCCGTCAGTACATCCGTCTCGTAGCAAATAGACAAAAATCGTAACTACTTGCAACATCTACGAGGCCGGGTTTTCGCAATTACCGGAACGCAATCCCGCTGGCCAGAAAATACAGGACTGAGCTGTTTTGGGACAGTTTCTCCCACGCCCCTTTATTTGCCCACGCCTTGGTCACCGTCCTTCTCTCTCTCTCTCTTTCTTTCTTTCTTTCTCTCTCTCTCTCTCTCTCTCTCTCTCTCTCTCTCTCTCTCTCTCTCTCTCTCTCTCTCTTACTCTCTCTTTCTCTTTCTCTTACTCTCTCTTAATCTTTCGCTAACCTTCTCCGACATCTTCTTTCTCCTGCTTCCTCTTCCTCCTTCCTCCTCCCCTTCCCCCTCTCCCACTCCCAGTCTGTTCATCATTTCAACAATCAATTCTTCTTCTTTTGTTTTGTTTGATGTATTTTCGTCTCTTTTCTGTTGTTTTTTGTTCTCTCCTTTCCTCTCTTTTCTCTCTATTCTCATTTCTTCTCATCTCTGGCATTTCATGCTTGTCTCACCACTCCTCTCTTCTCTCTCTCTTTCTCTTTCTCTTTCTGTGTATGTGTGTGTGAGAGAGAATGAGAATCTGCGTTTGTCTATCCATGTTGTCGCTCGTTGATGTTAATTCTCTCTAATTGCACTTAATTAATTACGATGGCCTTCATGATAATGCACTTACTTAAAAAAATGTTATCGTAGTTACTGGCAAGTTGATTTTTTTATGTCCCGGGTTACTATCGTCAACGAGGAAAATGACTTCATTGGGGTCAGCCGGCATTGTCAGGAGCCAAATTCCTACTGCTGCGTTCCTGTACCCCTCTCTACTTCTACCCTTCTCTTTTCCCCTTCCCCTTTCCCCTCTCCCCTTCCCTTCCCCTCTTCCCCCTTCCCCCTCCCCCTCCCTCTCCCTCATTTCTTCCCCTGTCCCCCTTCCCTTTCCCTCTTCTCCCTCCCCCTCTCCCCTCTCCTTCTCCCTCTCCCCTCTCCCCTCTCCCCTCTCCTCCTTTCCCCTTCCCTTCCCCTCTCCTTCCCCCTCTCCTTCCCTTCTCTTCCCCCTCTCCCCCTTCCCTTCCCCTTCCCCTTCCCCTCGGGCGCTTCTGTATGTTGTGGACCGTCTTGTACCATGCGGGAGGTGGAAGGGGAGTGGAAGGCAAGGGAGGGAAGAGGGGGGGAGGAGGTAGGGCGAGGGAAAGGGGAGGGAGTGATGGGAGGACGGGGTGTGGCATGGCGTGGAGGCAGGAAGGGGGATAGGAGGGGAAGGGCGAGGGAGGATTGAGGGGCATAGGAAGGGCATGGCGAGGTGGGAGGAGGGGGGAGAAGGGGGTGGGTCGCAGAACTGCGGTTAGGTAGCTGGGGAGGGGGGGGTTGCAGGGGGAGGGAGGGGAGGCTAGGCCCACGTGATGGCCTTGTGGTAGACACCTCTCCCTATCTCACTCTCTCACAGCTTGCCCCCACCTCGCTCTCTCTCTCTCTCTCTCTCTCTCTCTCTCTCTCTCTCTCTCTCTCTCTCTCTCTCTCTCTCTCTCTCCCC
>BOPN01001981.1:110199-123996 GCA_017312705.2 Penaeus japonicus | reverse complement strand
GCTTGACTAAGCCCTTTACGCAATAGAAGCTTAGCCAGTTTGGATAGATGCTTGACATCTTACCCTGGCTTTTTGCAGGGCATGTAAATTGTTCTGCAAATGAACTGTATCAAATCAAATCAAAATCAGTTGCCGGATCAGAATCCAGGGACACCGATGTGGCAACGGGAGCCATGTTGACAACTGGCGACCTGATGTCAGTCCGCCTGATGTCAGTCCGCAAAGCGATTTAGAGTTTCGCTGTGGTCGCCAGCAAATACGCTAGGGCAATATGCAATATAATCACATAGCCTTGAAAATGCTAAAACATACGCAAGAGATGCGTAAAATTTGCTGGAGGGCCCAAGTCACCTCACCTGCTCCCTGTCCAAGGACCAATTGGGGGGGAGGGGGGTAAACACAGGATTCTAGGAATCTTTCACGATTGAGGACAGCACCAGAAACACGTCCTACTTCTACGAGTGATACAACGCGACTAGGAGAGAGAGAGAGAGAGAGAGAGAGAGAGAGAGAGAGAGAGAGAGAGAGAGAGAGAGAGAGAGAGAGAGAGAGAATGAGAAGTAAATGAATATAGGAAGAAAGAATTGATACTAACACATAACGGAAAGAGAAGGAAGGGGGGTGACAGGAGGCGGAGAGTACGTTTTCATTGTGTAATTTGTAGAATATGTAGCGTGAGTAGGGCCAGCTGTTTTGTTGTAGGATGTTGCCGAGTGGTGCACGGAGTTTGTTTACCTCTGGCTGGACGGGGCATGACGGGAATGGGTAATGAGGGGCTGGGTAGGTTGGTGGAGGTGGTGGGGGGGGGGGGGGTGGGGGGGGGGAGGACAACCCGAGGCGGACTGCCGGACGGACGGACTGCCTGTTTGGGATTGGGTCTATCTAGATGGAGGGCTAAGTTCTCGTAGGATGTGTTAGTTACCTTCGCGTTTCGTTATTTTGTCTGTATTCACGTGTTTTCATGCACGCACACGCACGCATGCACACACACACACACACACACACACACACACACACACACACACACACACACACACACACACACACACACACACACACACACACACACACACACACACACACACACACACACACACACACCATACGTATCCATTTTCGAATGTCGGCTACTCGCTGTCGCTCTTTTTTTTTCTCTCTCTCTCTTTTTTCTTCTACTTTTTTGTCTCGCCCATGAACTCCACAAGCCCCATTCACTCTCAACCTCTTTCTCTATTTCGTAATACCTTCCATCGCCACTCCCAAAACCTCTTTCTCTCTCTCTCTCTCCTTTCCTGTTTCATCATTGCTATATCCTTTGAATTGTCGTGTTCTTTGTTATTCAGGGAAGCCCAGCTTACTTGCATAGTTCGTAATGTAAGTCAGAATCAGGAGAAAACGTATTTGTAGCGATTCAGCTGTATTCGCACATGTTATTATTGTTGTTGTTGTTGTCTTGTTGAGTTCAATTGTATGAGCACGAGGTAGGCGAGGTAGCCTGGTAGCCTAGCCTGGGTTTTATTTTATTTTTTTATTTATTTTTATTATTTTTTTTGTGGGAGGGGGGGGGGGGCTTAGATTCCGATGAGTCCATAAAATTGATGATAGGGAAGTAGATGTGATCGATCTTATACTATTTTCAGTCACTCTGGTTTTATATTAACGTTTCCTTTGTATATCTCTCGCTTCTCTCTCCCTCCCTTCCTCCTAACCTTCCTATTTTCCTCAGCTTCCTCCTTGTTTTGTTCTTATTTATTATTGCTACTTTATTTATTCATTTGTTAATTTTAGTTATTGTGGCCTCTCTTGTTCGTTGACTCATATAGGAGTTGCTCTGTTCAGAGATCCTGAGCGAGGCTATGGTCACTGGTGGGGGGGGGGGGGGGGGGGGCACTGGTAGCTGGGCGAGAGCGCTAGGCTGTTGGGAAGTGTGTGTGGGGGGGGGGGGGGGGTGTCAAGGCTCCATCACTCGGGGCGATAGACATAGTTCAGCATAAGTACACTTCTCACAACTCGGATGTAGATGGACAAGTCACCCACTCACTTATTCATGTGCGGTGCATTTATGTAGGCACATACATAAATTCATTAACACACGCACACGCACATACACTACACACACACAAACACACACACACACACACACACACACACACACACAAACACAAACACAAACACAAACACACACAAATTCCCTCAACTTACAAAACTGCACAAGCGCGCATGCACAGGCCTACCACCAAAGCACATCCCTATTGAAGCTTAAACTAACATTCTCGTCACCTCAAACTTCCGCGATTCCATCTCAACAAACAAGCAAATGACACGGATGTTTACTTGTGACTCGTTAGTGGCAGTTGTGCCGTCAAGTCCCACAATCTCCAGAGATTAGGGTAACGTGATTGACAAACATGCTGACTGATAGGAGAGATAACGTTACAGGTGTTATTTATAGACTTGATGTCAGCCATGTACTTGGATGGGATGCACCTGTTACACCATATGTTAATTCCGTTATTTGGCAAATTGTGTTGAAGGAACTTTCTTTCCTCATTTTCTTTTCTTCGTCTTCCTATTCTCCTTTTCGGCTTCTTTCATTATCTTTGTCTGCCATCTCTTCTTTTTCATTTTCATCTTCCTTTTCTACTTGTTATTCTTAATCATATTCTTTTGGTAATATTGTGTGAAATTATCTGATATTTGAAGTACTTTGTTTGTACAAAATACTTTTTAAAAGTATTCCATCTTTCTCTTTCTCTGTTTCTATTTCTTTCTCTCTCTCTTCCCTCTTTCCCTCTCTTCTCTCTCTCTCTTCCTTCTTTCCCTCTCTTCTCTCTCTCTCTTCCTTCTTTCCCTCCCTTCTCTCTTCTCTCTCTCCCTCTCTCTCATTCTCTCTATCTTTCTCTCTTTCTCTTTCTCTTTCTTGCTTGCTCACCTTCTCTCTCTCCCTCCCCTCCCTTCCCCTCCCTCCCCCCTCCCTCCCCCCCATGATTAATTGAAACACTAATGGTTTTCATAGAATTTGTATTTGATGAAGGTTACTCTTATTATGGTTACATACGAGAGGTGTAAGCCTAAACTCTGAAAGATATAGCAGGTGCTTGGGAAATCATTTTACATAAGTACACTGAGACTTCCTTGAATAGATAAACAAATTATTTTGAAGTGTGTTTGATAAGGAGATAATTAAACAAGCAACGACGAAGATATATGGCTTAAATTTGATTGAGCTGTAGATATATCTTTTTCCTTTCTTTCATTCTTTTTTTTTTTTTTTTTTTTTTTTTTTTTTTTTTTTTTTTTTTTTTTTTTTTTTTTTTTTTTTTTTTTTTTTTTTTTTACTTAGTATCTTGCATTGAAATGTAAGAGAGAACACATCACTATATCATAAATACAGTTTTTTTTTTCTTCTTCTTCTTCTTCTCTACTTTTTTGGGGGGATGTGATGCAAGAGAAGTAAATATAATGCCTGTATCAGGAATTTCCGTTATAGCATTCTACTTTCCTTGCCAAGTATTCGATACCCTAACATTAGAATTTACTTATAGAAGCTCAATTTCTCAATTTCAGGCCGTACCCAGACGACGCTCCCACAGCTCAGGAGGGAGCAACAGCAGCAGTGGCCTCGTAGGATCACCTTCCCTGGCCCCCCATCAGGTGATCAGTTCGGTGCCAGTGACAAGTTTGCCGCACCTGCTTCCGGCTCTGAACTCGATGACGGCCACGTCCCTGCCACAGATGGCCCCCGCCGCTCCCCCCACAGCCTCTGTTCAAGCGTCAGGTACTTCCCTCGTGACGGCACCAGTGATCGCCCCTAGCAGTTCGCCAGCGGGATCAGCTTTACTTGCTCAACTTCTTACGTCAGGTTTGTTGAGGGTCACCGGTTTATAGAGCCGTGTGGGTTACTCTTAAAGGAAATTGATTGTAGGAGGAAAATGTGAAGAGATATAATTCTGTGTTTCATGAGGTGATGAAAATGGTCTTCCTTTTATTTCAGGGTCTTATTCAGTCAGTTGCAACACCCAACCCATCAACACAAATCAGTTGAACAACTTGGGTAACAACAAGAGCGGCAACAACGTAAAGGTTTCCTTGGTCATACCCGGAGTTATTACCGGAAACTCCGGCAACAACAGCAGCAGCAGTAACAGCAGCAGTAGCTCTAGCCTCTGCAGCATCAACAGTGTCACCAACATCAAGCCCAGCGTGTCGACACCCCTACTCATGCCACCAATCACACTCTCTGCTGTGACACCCTCCACTCTCAAGACACAGAGCTTCAGCCAGGTCAGTTTTGGAGGTTTTCATTTCGAGTCGTATAGGGAGGGAACTTGCTAAAGTTGGTGTCCTTTAAGTGCCAGCGCAATAGAAGAAGAGCTAATTCCCCATAATATGTTTTGATTTTTCTTCATTTATCAGCATATAAATCTTTCTCTTTATGATTGATTCAATAATGATTTTTTCTTTCTTTTCAGTTATCACCATGGAGTCCATGCTCACCACAGGGAATAATAAAGCAGTCTCCACCTCATCCGGAACCTTCTTCACCTTTGATGATGAATGTCCCTTCACCGCCAACAAAAGTTTTCAGGTATATTTTACTATTTACAACGTATCGTTTTACTTCTGTTCCATAGAAAGCATCTCAGAAGCCATTATACATTTTTCATTAGTATCCTCACCTCTTTCTATAGCTTGGAAGTCACATAATTCTATCTTTTTTCAGACCCAAGAGTGATGTGGAACGAGTGCAATACAAAGAACACAGGCGAGTCTGTCATATCAATGCAGAACAGAAGCGTCGGTCAAATTTGAAAAACAATTTTGATATAATGCATCAATTGATTCCTTCCATCAGCCAAAATCATAATGCAAAGGTAAGCCAGGGTCTACATGCAGCAAACTGATATTGACATGATATTTATGTAACAGTATATTAAATTATAACTTATGTTTTTCATGTATATTATGTATATATTATAAATATGTATATGAATAATATACATAAAATATATATGTATTTCTCAGTCTAATTATATTTCCAAAAGACTGCATCTGCTCATTTGTTCAGTTATCTCAAAGGTTAAGATAGAATTCGTAGAAGTCTACACACCATTGAAAAAGAAACTAGTTTTTTGAAGCCTAAATGCATGAGTGATAAGGTTTATGTGTTTTTTTCAGATAAGTAAAGCAGCCATGCTACAAAAAGGAGCTGAGTACATCCAGCAGTTGAAAGCTGAGAGACAGCAACTGAGCGACCAAGCAGAAAAGTTCCGTGCTCAGATTGAAAGCCTCAGTCTCGAGATAAGGTATGCTTCTTTCGTGTTTCAAAGACTTCATGATTTTGGCATACCAGGTTGACTTCACTTGTTTTTGTTTTGTTTTTATGTGCTTTTTTATGTATGTTTCTATATGTAATTTTTCTTTATTTCCAGCAATGCACAATCCTTACTACCTGCCACTGGTGCCCCTATGACACATGCGCGTCATAGCAAGCTCAAGGAGATGTTCAACAACTACGTTCGGGAACGTACCTTAGCAAACTGGAAATTCTGGATCTTTTCGCTCATAACAGAACCATTGCTAGAGTCCTACAACAACAGTGTGAGCATCAACTCATTGGACGACCTCTGCCGCTCCTCTTTAGCTTGGCTGGATCAGCAGTGTTCCCTCAATATCCTACGTCCCTGTAAGTGTCACTTGTTTGTATTGATTTGTTTCCTTTGATGTATAGATGATGCGTAGTCTGAAAGAATTATTTTTTTCAAACTACATTTGAAGATGATTTTGGTTTGTTATCAAGTCGAGCCTAAAGTTGGTGCTTTAAGAAGTTTGAGTTACATGTCTAATAGATAAGTCACTTCGTTGAAAAGTATTTTAAATATTTTTATCTCAGGTAAAATTTGGATTTTTCTCACTACTACTCTTACTTCACAGTGGTTTCAAACTCCATGCGAAAGCTGAGCACAACCACCAATGTATTGGCCGAGCCTGAAAACTTGCCAGAGGAGATATACCGCCGCGTCACAAAGCAGGAAGGAGAGAGATATCCTGCGTCCCGGTGATCAAAGGCTGTAAGTCCTTCCCACCTACCGAAAGCCAGGAGAAGAAAAGACATTGCTTGCTTGTCACAGAAGGAGGGAAAGCAGTGTACACGTTGGGAGAGCTGATGTTTTGAAGGTCTTTTGTTGCGTGAAAATTGATAGAACAGGTACCCGTGTGAAGCTGCTTGTGAATTCCACTTTCTTCTCTTCTCTTTTCTTTTCATGGCAGCTGTATACCAGCACCCCTGAAGGAAGGGAAGCCATGTCATGATTTTTATGATAAAGTTATTGTATGCACTTTTGAGAGATGGATTCTGAAATTTGCAAATTTTGAGATCATCCCCTATAGTTAAGGAGTTCCTGGGATAGCTTTTTTTATTGATTAAAAATCATATGTTTTTACTCCAGCTCCTTCTTATAATTTGAATTTAGGATGTAAAACACTGAAATTCAGAAGGCATGGTAACTTAGCAAGTATTATGCAGGAGTTTTATAAGTCTCACAAAAAATGCAGACTAACACATTATGTATTAAGAGAAATGCCCAATTGACTTTCAAATTGAGCTAACAGTAAGATAGATATCATGCTGATTAAATTTGTCTGATGATCTCACTCACTCTCTTTCTTTCTCTCTATTATGACAGATTCTTATTGGTTTTCCTTCCAAAACTACAAGCTCAGTTTGTTGAGCAACACTTATGAAGATACAAGTGTGTAAATGCTCTTCATCTTGCCAATATCATTTGGAAATTTATGATAGATACGGTGATAGAGATATAAGCATATTATTTTAGTTGTAAAAGACAAGTATTTGTAACAAGAATGATCCCCGCTGACAACCTGCAGCTGCGGAGCCTTGTACAATCCTTACAAATGTGCCATAATGTGAACTATGACGTTCAGTGTGAAATTGCGTTTTGAGTCTTTAATGAGGAGTGTGACCTTGCTGTGAGAAGGCCAGTTAGGAGTGCCTTAACAAGTAGGAGGAGAGTGAAAATTCATCTTATGAAAGGTTGAGAATCACCTGTTTATTTTTATTTTTTATTTTTTAATGCTGATGGATCAAGTAGTGAGTAACAAAGGGAGTTTAACCCTTTCATTTTTTTCTTTAATTTTTGGACACTAGCGAGGAGCCTGCTGTTGGTTTAGCAATTTGTAAAGTTATTGTGGGATTTAGATGTTCATATTGTTGAAAACTATGGAAGGCAATCAGGTTGAATTATATTAACCCCTCTGAGATTGACAGATAGCAGTGTTATTTGTTCTTCCTCTCTGTATATTCTAAGTCACAACAGGAAAAGACAAGGAAGGGAAAAAATAAGTGTTTCATCTTCATCTTGGATGTGATTTGTGATGCAGGTAGTTTCAGCTCAAAAAAAAAATGCCTTGTTCAGTGAAATCCTTCAAGAGTTATCAAGATAACTTTTCCATCCACTGCTCCTTCCTCTGGATAAAAGTAAAATCACGGGATTCTTTCAGCGTCCTCGTATTTAATGATGCTTCAGTGAGCTCTCTTGCTCTGGCATTTTGGTTTTTAAAAATTTGTGAGTTAATCTTTGAATAAAAGATCTAGTTAAACATCACTAATTAAACATGTTAATTGTAGGCTGTTAAGACTTATTTATTGACTCTTGCATATGACACTTTCATCATACACTTTTTTTTCCCACATTGCCATAAGGAGAGAAATGTTTGGATGTCATAGAAAGTATCCAAAGCAATTTTTGTTATTTGTTGTCTTATTCATTTTCTTTTGACTCCTTTTTCATACTGTTTTGTACATATTTTGTAATTATTACCATGTCATTCAGAAGCAAAGATTTGTTTCATCACACAAGTGAAGATAACCATTTCGTTATCGCAGTGCGTTGTTTCCTCGATGAATCCAATTCTTCTCTCTCAGTTGGAATTTGGTTTTTCATTTGGGGAAAATAAGCAAAAGTAGGGGGGAAAAACGAGTAGCAAGGAGCATACAATGCAAATGAGAACCATATGCAAAATAGGATGTATCGGATTCTGGAACCGAAATGTGCATGGTAGGCGGCTATCACCATCAGCTTTAAGTACAAATTCTTTCATGAGTCATCTGTCCAAGGTGACGTTTTAGTAACATTCATATTCCTCATGTTCTTCACCCATAATGCTGTAAATAGTAGGCCATAATGGATTTATTCAAATATATATATATGATTTTTATGCTGTGCCAAGAGACCGCAGGGATTTTTGGAAGCATCTCTTTTTATCTATAAATGCAAAAATAAAACAAAAAAAAAAGAAGAAAAATAAATGCTGATAAAAAATTATGAAGTGGCTTCCTGTCTAGGTGACATGTGCCTATAGGTATCACATGTAAGCGAGTCTCTAATTCTTGTAATACTTTTGATGGTGTGTCCTTTTTTCTTTCTCTCTCTCCTCAGGCTGTTACAAAAGCTTTCTCTTTTTCCCTCTCTCTCTCTCTCTCTCTCTCTCTCTCTCTCTCTCTCTCTCTCTCTCTCTCTCTCTCTCTCTCTCTCTCTCTCTCTCTCTCTCTCCTTCTTTCCCTCTCTCCCTCCCTTCCTCTTTCCCTCCTTCCCTCACTCCTTCTCTCTCTCTCTCCTTCTCCCTCCCTCTCCTTATACATTTTCCTCTTCATTTCTTCACACACGGGAAAAGGGAGAATCTTTTGGGTGTGATTGGTCAGATTTTGTACAAAGGAAATCAGATGATGTATATCAAGGGTTCCCTGTATAAGTTTATTATTACAAAGATTTTGTTGTTATTGTTTTTATTTGTCTCCCAAGCCTAAAACTTTTTTTTCCCCCTGAGGTTGTATTATCATATATTTAGAATGTATGTATATTTATTTTTTGTTTTGTTATACTTTTATTTCCTTAACAGAGAAAACAGTACTTCTCTGTATCTGAGGTCGAATGATAGGAATTATATATAATGTGTATTTAAATATCTTGTATGAGAGGAAAAATGTGAAGGTGTTTTAAACTGAATAGAGAATTTATTATAATAACTGTGTTTTCTTTTAATGCATATCCTTCAAATGATTTTTTTTACTGCTAAAGGTTACTGTGAAATAGCATTCTTGAAAGATATACTTGATATAGCAAGATAATTAAGGTTATTTAGTCATCAATCCTTTTACCTGTAGCATCATCAGCCACATGTACAAGTAATTTACCCTACATTTGCATATCTTAACTTAAGGGTCCTTAGAATGGTAACATGATGTGTACCCATACTCATGCTATTCAAAACTTTTGAGTGTGTATAAATAGGTAGTGCAATATTTTAGAGGGGGGAATGATGCTAGCAGACATGGTATTGAGGTACAGAATGAGTAATGTATTAATTGTGCTGTAATTACTTTCCTGTCTTGGAAACTAAAATTGATTTAAACTGCCTGGAAACTTGATCAAGAATGGTTTTATAATCTGTACTTTTTAGAGCTTATCAGCTTAATGGAAAACAATGCCATTGATATTGACAATGGAAAATTGATAAGATAACTAAACTGTACTTATCCAGCCAAATCACCTTGTTAATTTGTGGTTCATTTGATAAATATCTTGATAATTGCCTTGTCTATAGATCATGATATGCTTCTGAACATGAAAATATATTGCCAGAATATAATAGGCCAGTTGTGTGAAATACATCATAGGCCAGAAAAAGAATATATATTTCTTTTTCTAAAGATAATGGATAATTGCTGAAAGTTAGATAAAATCACTTCGGTGGTATGGTAACTATTCTTGGAAACATGTCACTCATATCTTTCTTTCCCTAATTAAACAAGGACCAAAATAGAAATCATACATAATCACTTTGCAAAGATAACCAAAAAATAAGGTAATATATTTTTTGTCACTAATTTCCTTTACCAGTTAGAGATAAGAATGATAAAAGTTTTTGTAGAAACTTACACACAAACTTTTTTTTTAAACTGTCAAAACACAAAAATATATATGTTTTATTTTTGGCTATATCAGATTTTTTTCACTGAACACAATAATATGTATATTGCAATTCAATATCCTTTTATTTGCTTTCACATAAGAATGTTTTGTTTTTCCTTTAGCTAAATTCCTTTATGGGAATAAGTACTGTACAGAGTTCTGCTATATATCATGAGTATATTCAGAGGTATACTCTACTTTTGAATTTAACTCTCATTCGGTAATGTAGAGGTGACTACACAAAAGGAGAGTAAATATGATGTATAGTAAACAGGTAATTTAGAGATTTATTAGACTTCATTACACTTATTGTATAATCTCTCTACATAGTTGTCTTTAACCCAAAGATTTTATCTCCATACAAGAGATTTCCAGGGTGTCTTCAAACTACAGGAAGAAAGAGTCAAGTTTGCCTGTGAACTGATATATGAACCATTTTAGCGCTGTTCAGAGGTAGTCTGGTGGAACTGGGCCATCACCCGTGAGCGTTATTGGCAGCTGGTTGTATTCGCTCTCTCGTTTACCACCTGTTCCCATCGGTCAAAGGCATATTCCTCCGATGCTAACATCTCCAGCTCTGTGTCTGACTGTGCATGATGTGAGGTTCATTGCCCATGGGTCATTGATCGCCCACCCGAGTCGTGTCCTCGCGGTAAAAGGGTCACCTAACCTGCATCTCCTGATTTCCAATGAGGTCATGGCAGTTGGTGCATCCTTCCCTATGAAAACGTCCTCCTGCTAGTTTGACGGCTATTCGACATCCGAGAGAGGGCCCTTGAGGTAGTCCTGACTTTCCGTTTCTCCTGCCCCTGCCATATGACGAGCCCAGTCTGCTGGCAGTATTGTTCAACAGTCGAAATTCATCCCGAGCCGTTCCCTTCAGCTCCAAATCTACCTCATCCGTCTGCCATTCGGTTTTCTGTGTTAGAGTTTCCATTGCGATTCTGACTCATTTTCTTGAGAGGTTTGGTGTCTCTTCTAGTTGTTTCGAGCAAAAAGATCGTCTGCAGCCCTGGGCATGGTTTCAGTGACTGTCGTTGTTTATTAAGCTTGGGTCGATGGCAAGTACAGGGATAATATGAAGGGTTGTTTTATGCCATGGGTTCTAAATAGTGGACAGCACTGGTAAGGATAGTGACCAGCTGGTTCCATTTAAGCTTCTGTTTTCGATGTTCTGGGGGGATTGTGAGGTAAGTCTTTGGTAACATGATCGGCTGACCTAGCATCGTGCAGCCATCCTGAGTGGAGGCGACCGCGAGTGTCAGTAGCATTAGCCACAGAGAGCCGGCTGCTAGATTCAGCAGTTCTTATCTGATGGGGTTTCAATTATTTATCTCTCCTTTCTCACTTAATTGTGCGGTTCCTGAGGAGATTGAGATATCTTTTGTTGTTTTTTTCTCTCTCTTGATAGCCGTACTGTACCCACTGCCGTCGTTGGCATCCACACAAAACTCAAAATGGGTTCTTATTCTTGTGGTGTATCGGGAGTACAGAAGGGTGAGTCTCTCATGATCCAACAGCCTTCCTAATTCTGTTCACCTGCCATCAATCAAAGAATTAGATTATACTTTCTCGTCGTTCAACACTCTCTCGACAACCTAATCAATCTCTCCACCTGTCGCTGTGGATCTCGATACCTGTGTTCGTCAACTTGGAATCCACACGTCTGGTGGGAGTCGACGAAGTTGGAGTCGCAAATCCTCATCCTCTTAGAAACTCCACTTGGTTGATGTTCGACCTCATTCTCGCCTTCCCGTCTGTTTAATCCCCAGCGAATAGACTTTATTTGCTGTTGTCTTGTTGGTAAGCCACCGTGATCCATCAGTATGCCTCTGCCAGTGGCTGGACTACATCTTATTCCATCAGCCAGTCCCTGCCGGTGGGTTGATCCACATCATGGTCCATTAGCCTGTTCATTTTGGTGGGTTTCCACTTCTACCCTACTTGATTTTCGTAATTCTAATTTGTATTGGGATGCTTTTACTATTCTAGTTTACCAGGCTATAGTTATTTTTACATTATATTTTGTATTATTCCCTCAAGTTTCTTCGGAGTAGCTTTATGCCTTCCGCCGCTGACGAATACGTAGATCTCGAACAACAATAAATGTGTCCGCGAACTACGTACTACGTTTGACTGTAGCCGCAGTGGCTAAATGAGTATCGAGGGCGACTGATTAGTACACCCTTACATTTAGTGAAAGCGGTCAGACCTGTAGATTAAGAGAGAATCCTTGTATATAAAACATTTAAGCTTTGTATTTACATTAATGCATAAATATATTAACGTTTCAGTTCATCAGACACGCAATAAATATACATATGAAGTCATATATCTGGAGCATAGTATGCGAAGTACTCCCTTATGGTTCAACGTCTTGTCCTCATGGTTTCTCCCTCGATATTAAATACTGTAAGAAAGACTACCCTTGTCTAATTAAAATGAAAGTAATTAATCGGTGTGTTGGCATAACGAAGAGGTCTTAGGGATGATGCTCGCCCTATTTCTTGACCGAGAGGCGGTTGTGTGACCCGTGTTGACCTAACAATGTGTGCCATATGCGTTTCCTGATGATTATTCGGACGCCTAGCCCGAGAGAGAGAGAGAGAGAGAGAGAGAGAGAGAGAGAGAGAGAGAGAGAGAGAGAGAGAGAGAGAGAGAGAGAGAGAGAGAGGGGGGGGGGAGAGAGAGAGAGAGAGAGAGAGAGAGAGAGAGAGAGAGAGAGGGAGGGAGGGAGGGAGGGAGGGAGGGAGGGAGAGAGAGGGAGAGAGAGAGAGGAGAGAGAAAGAGAGAGAGAGCGAAAGAGAGAGAGAGAGAGAGAGAGAGAGAGAGAGAGAGAGAGAGAGAGAGAGAAAGAAATAACGCAAATAAACACATTATATGTTTTTTTTATTTATCTAGTGCATCTTCGCCCATATACCGAATAAATAAAGAAAGAAAAACATATAAAATAGGCTCATCTTCTCCTATGACAATAAAAAAAGCCCTGAATTATTAAGCGGATTATGAAACGCAGGTCATTTGCATACAAGGGACGCCAAGCAAACCTGTGCAAAATGTGTTGTTGATAGTCTCCAGATACTGCCTATCTGACCGATAAAATCCAATTGAATTCAAATCATACATAACGAACGAAAAGCTGTGTCAATATTTAAAGGAAAGTTGAACAAAGATAACGAGGAAGAAAGTTTATAAGAAGTATATTAAGAAAAACGGAAAATAAAAATGAGAATAATAGTAATGATGATAATGATGATGATTGTAATAATAATGTTGATAATGATAATAATAGGAATAATAACAATGATTATACCAACGATAATAATGCTAATAATGATGATGATAATGAAAAGATAATGATAATGACAACAAAAGTGATAATGAATATAACAATGTATATAATGATAATAACTATAACAATAACAATAATGATGATATGGTATGACACTACTCTACTACTAATAGTATTAAAAACAACAATAACTAATATAATGATAATGATAACATTGATAATAACGATAATGATAATGATAACATTGATAATAACGATAATGATAATAAAAACAATGATCGTGATAATGATGACAATCATAAAGATGATAATGACAATGATAAAAATAACAATAATAATCATAATAAGGATGATGATGGTGACAATAATAGTAATGATATTGATAATAATGGTAATGATAATGATAATGATAACAATGCCAATGATAATGATAATAATAAATAATGATAGTATATCATGATAATAGTAGTAATAGTATTAATGATAATGATGATAATGATAATATAATGATAA
>BOPN01001981.1:90199-105199 GCA_017312705.2 Penaeus japonicus | reverse complement strand
CTGGAGTTGGAAACTAAAGGATGGCTAGCAAGAATAATCCAGCATGAAATGGAACACTTGGATGGAAAGCTTTACATAGACTCAATGGATGTTAAGAGCTTCCAAAATGATGCTTGGCATAGAATTAATGTACATCAGGGAAGAGTGCAAATACAGTTTTATAAAAAATAATGGCTCTAGAAATTCATACTTTGTTGAAAGTGTATTGTAAATATATTGTTTTATTTACATATTCTCTCAATTCATAATCCTATTAAACTAAGCAAATATACCCTTCATTGTAATAAATAGTACAAATGTACTGTCAGCCATGCACTTATTATCAAACATTATACTAAATCCCAATATTACTGTGTAAAAAGATTGATACTACAGATAAGAAATTGATATTGCAGTAATTTCCAATTGTCATTCTGTATTAATTCTACTAATTTGAGTCCAGCTGTGTGAAACAAGGCTTTAATGTTAAAAGGGTTAAAGGGATGTTCAAGTTCAAGGGTGTGTGTTGTACCACCAACTTTAAAAGGGTTTCACTGAATTATTTCGTTTGAAAACTCCCAAAGTGTTAAACTTAGAATAAAAGATTAAGATCACACTAAAGTTAACTTCACAAGTTAAATTCTCCTACCTTCAATAAGCTACAGGGAAGGTCAGAGATTAATATAACTGTAAATGAATTTATATTTAGGTATATCATGAACTAAAAATAGATTGTTTTGATTAATTTAGCAAAAAATCGAACTACCGAAAGACCTGACTATAAAAGTCATATAAAATGCAGTAGAATTAGAATGTTTTCCCTTGACCTGAACTATAAAGTAGAGCTGTTTTGCTTGACAGCATGACATGAATATGATGTACAAGGAGTTGGAAAAAGAAAGTGGAAGGAATGTAATGCAGAGATAGAATAAACAATTATATGGTTGCAGCATGCTCATATGCATTTATGTATGTGTACTAAAATCAATTTGATTTGACTATTGCAGATGAGTGCCAGTGACTTTGGTTGAGTACAGTTTGTGTGGGACCCCATGACCTGGGCCTTTTAAAGTGTCCGCATGTCACTTGTTGCAAGCGAGGCCTAGCAGCTATGTAGGTAGTTTTGCCAGTCTGCTTGATTTTCCTTATTGAGGATACCATCAGCGTGAGAGGAATCACAGTGGAGGAGACAGGCTGTAGTTGTGGCTGCGACAAATGTTGAAGCCGATGGTTGAAATGAGATGTTGGTGGAAACCCAAGCAGATGAACGGAAGGTAATTAATTCTTCGAGATTGGAGAATAGAATGAATTATGAAGAAAAACGTATCTGTAATCGTCGAAAAAGGTGAAACAGTATGGGAACATCAACATAAGGACCTCAAGTAAGCTGACTTACAGGCAACCACCATCACTGAAGAGGTGAAGCTTGAGAAGCCAAAATTCAAGTAGAGGTCAACCAAAATTATATCAAGGAGTTATTTGGTTAGTCTCGATCAAGAGGATGTTCAATTGCATTTCGTGGGTGAAGCGGCAGACAGCAGCGGATCAAGAGAGGTTGCCATATGAAAGGAACCTCTGATACTATGTTGGAAAATCATGTGGCCATATGACCTGGTAATGTAAGTGTTTACCATGCTGTTAGTACTGTAACAAAGAAATATGTTGCTGAGATCAAAGCGGTCGCTGTTGTCCTTAGGTGGTGCTACAATTTATTTCTTGCAATCTTCAATAGATACTAAGGCATTAAGAAAGAACTGATGCAGCTAGCATATTTCTAGCAGTTATTTTCTTACAAACATTCAGCTTATTTTCTTATGACCAATTTAATTCCCCGGTAATACTCCTTTCGTATTTTCTCATATTGAAGCGTGTTGGATTCCTTCTCCTTCATTTATCCATTTAGTTTATTTATTAATATCCTGGATTTATTTTTATTATCATTATTATTTATTTATTTATTTTTTGGATACTAGTAGATCCATTTAATTTGATGGACAAAGTTTTCTTCTCGATATACATATATATATATATATATATATATATATATATATATATATATATATATATATATATTATATATATATATATATATATATATATATATATATATATATATTTTTTTTTTTGTGTGTGTGTGTGTGTGTGTGTGTGTGTGTGTGTGTGTGTGTGTGTGTGTGTGTGTGTGTGTGTGTGTGTGTGTGTGTGTGTGTGTGTGTGTGTGTGTGTGTGTAATTCGAGCGACGTCTGCGGGATGTCCCTTTGCTCATCCGACCGACGTCGACCAGGCGATGGACCTGAGGGTTTGCTGACTGTCTAGTTACCAGTATGATATTTCCTATCATGCACCAGCATTATTCTGGCCAAATATTGATTGTAGAATAGCCTCAGATGTTTGAAAACGAATACAGCAAACAGGTTTCAGTTGCGCCATCTGTCAGACACCCTGAGAACTAGCCACATGGTTGAGGAAACTCGGTCTTCGACCATCACCTGGCCGAGTTCTAAATGAATGGCCAATTTGATACTGCATTTGTTTTTCAAACATCTGAAGTTATTCTACCATCAATATCTGGTCCCAAAAAAGTCGTGTAAATATCATCAAACGTTACATATGTCATAATATCTGTTGTCTGGTGAATTATAGGAAACATTGTACAAGCAGGATGGACGTCCCACAGACGTCGCTAACGTCGAGAGATGACGTCAGCCGACATCAGTTTGACCTCAGAGTGCTAGCTGGGTAATCTTTCCAGTTGACTATCACTCTTTGCGCAGAGCACAGCGGTGTTCTTGTAAACTGAGTGATTTAATTTTTCTTCACAACCAGTGTAACCCTGTGATTCACAACCTGTGGGGTGCGAACTACAACTACTGAGGGTTCCTTTCCTGCAGATTCATGGAGAGCAATTTAATTACTTTAAGTAATAATGTGATAGATAGTTAGTTACCACTTCCCCACGCGAGCTGTTTTTTTTTTGTTTATACTGCATGCTTGAACTCTAGACAAATAGTGCCGTGGCTAAAGTGTAACTTCACTTCAGCATTACCTTATATATCTTGCTAATCCGAATATTATTAAATGAAGTCAATTATTCAGATCCCCATTATTTGCACAGACACAATTAGATATCTTTTTAAATTCTTGGAACGAGAGAAAGAATAATTATCAAAAGGCCGATGTTCGTGTGCGGGTCAGATGAGTCTTAAAAGCCTATCTTTTGTGTGCTTGCATTGCATAACATCGAGGCAAATCGGCCTCTTTGAGATTTATATTTAAATGTTGAAGGGTTCTCTATACATCTTTGCCAAATACGTTATTGAAATGACAATTTTGATATCAAAAGTAACTAACGATGTCAGACAATTTGTCTTTCAGCCAATCATGACCCAGCAATGCACAATTGACACATCTTACTCTATCTTTACTCTATCCAGTGGCCAGGGTAGAGTAAGACTTATAGAAAGATTGTTAGAGTCGCTATGTTTTTGAAAGATCACGTTTTTTAGATCCATGTTAAGCCTTAGATGAGTTGTTGGTCGTTGCGAAAAGTGGATTTAGATGAGATTAAGAAGCTGAAGAATAGTTGCTGAACTTTCAAATTACAATTGCCCTTTCTGGTCGAAACTTTCTGAGATTTGTTCATGATAGAGTAGCTACTGGATTGTTCTTATATGGCAATTGCGAGATGTACAGTTTGAATGAAAAATGAATGAAAAAGAATATTGCATAATAAGTGATTTTCATAACGTACCATGCACACATTTTTCTGGGCTCGCGAAGTCCGAGGATTTCAAGCATAAATTCGATCAGAAAACTTACAAAAAAATAGACTTTTACAAACGTCAGTAATGTTCCTTATGCATTCAGGTTGATATATACCCCACGAATATTTTCACCATTACTAGTGTAGAACAATATACTATTTTAACCATCCGTAGAGTAAAGAGTCAAATATATATAACACACACGATCGATATCCTACCCTGCATGTAGGCGTCCCCACACCTTGCTTCACGAATGAACACCATGAAAGGCGCGTTGACTCATCTGCCGCCACCATTTCTTAGGGCATATTGTCAGCAGGTTAATTAACACGGCGATCGTGGTGTTTCTGTGTCGATCGTGGTGTTTCTGTGTCGATCGTGGTGTTCCTGTGTCGATCGTGGTGTTTCTGCGTCAATCGTGGTGTTTCTGTGTCGATCGTGGTGTTTCTGTGTCGATCGTGGTGTTCCTGCGTCGATCGTGGTGTTCCTGTGTCGATCGTGGTGTTCCTGTGTCGATCGTGGTGTTTCTGTGTCGATCGTGGTGTTTCTGTGTCGATCGTGGTGTTCCTGTGTCGATCGTGGTGTTCCTGTGTCGATCGTGGTGTTTCTGTGTCGATCGTGGTGTTTCTGTGTCGATCGTGGTGTTTCTGTGTCGATCGTGGTGTTCCTGTGTCGATCGTGGTGTTTCTGTGTCGATCGTGGTGTTCCTGTGTCGATCGTGGTGTTTCTGTGTCGATCGTGGTGTTCCTGTGTCGATCGTGGTGTTTCTGTGTCGATCGTGGTGTTTCTGTGTCAATCGGTGTTTCTGTGTCGATCGTGGTGTTTCTGTGTCGATCGTGGTGTTTCTGTGTCGATCGTGGTGTTCCTGTGTCGATCGTGGTGTTTCTGTGTCGATCGTGATTGTTCCTGTGTCGATCGTGGTGTTTCTGTGTCGATCGTGATTGTTCCTGTGTCGATCGTGGTGTTCCTGTGTCGATCGTGGTGTTCCTGTGTCGATCGTGGTGTTCCTGTGTCGATCGTGGTGTTTCTGTGTCGATCGTGGTGTTTCTGTGTCGATCGTGGTGTTTCTGTGTCGATCGTGGTGTTTCTGTGTCGATCGTGGTGTTCCTGTGTCGATCGTGGTGTTTCTGTGTCGATCGTGGTGTTCCTGTGTCGATCGTGGTGTTTCTGTGTCGATCGTGATTGTTCCTGTGTCGATCGTGGTGTTTCTGTGTCGATCGTGATTGTTCCTGTGTCGATCGTGGTGTTTCTGTGTCGATCGTGATTGTTCCTGTGTCGATCGTGGTGTTTCTGTGTCGATCGTGATTGTTCCTGTGTCGATCGTGGTGTTCCTGTGTCGATCGTGTTTCTGTGTCGATCGTGGTGTCTCTGTGTCGATCGTGTTCCTGTGTCGATCGTGGTGTTTCTGTGTCGATCGTGGTGTCTCTGTGTCGATCGTGTTCCTGTGTCGATCGTGGTGTTTCTGTGTCGATCGTGGTGTTCCTGTGTCGATCGTGGTGTTCCTGTGTCGATCGTGGTGTTTCCGTGTCGATCGTGGTGTTTCTGTGTCGATCGTGGTGTTCCTGTGTCGATCGTGGTGTTTCTGTGTCGATCGTGATTGTTCCTGTGTCGATCGTGGCGTTTCTGTGTCGATCGTGGTGTTCCTGTGTCGATCGTGGTGTTTCTGTGTCGATCGTGGTGTTCCTGTGTCGATCGTGATGTTTCTGTGTCGATCGTGATGTTCCTGTGTCGATCTTGGTGTTCCTGTGTCGATCGTGATGTTTCTGTGTCGATCGTGGTGTTTCTATATCGATCGTGGTGTTTCTGTGACGATCGTGGTGTTTCTGTGACGATCGTGGTGTTTCTGTGTCGATCGTGGTGTTTCTGTGTCGATCGTGGTGTTTCTGTGTCGATCGTGATGTTTCTGTGTCGATCGTGGTGTTTCTATAACGATCGTGGTGTTTCTGTGACGATCGTGGTGTTTCTGTGTCGATCGTGGTGTTTCTGTGTCGATCGTGGTGTTTCTGTGTCGATCGTGGTGTTTCTGTGTCGATCGTGGTGTTTCTGTGTCGATCGTGGTGTTCCTGTGTCGATCGTGGTGTTTCTGTGTCGATCGTGGTGTTCCTGTGTCGATCGTGATGTTTCTGTGTCGATCGTGATGTTCCTGTGTCGATCTTGGTGTTCCTGTGTCGATCGTGATGTTTCTGTGTCGATCGTGGTGTTTCTATAACGATCGTGGTGTTTCTGTGACGATCGTGGTGTTTCTGTGACGATCGTGGTGTTTCTGTGTCGATCGTGGTGTTTCTGTGTCGATCGTGGTGTTTCTGTGTCGATCGTGATGTTCCTGTGTCGATCGTGGTGTTTCTATAACGATCGTGGTGTTTCTGTGACGATCGTGGTGTTTCTGTGACGATCGTGGTGTTTCTGTGTCGATCGTGGTGTTTCTGTGTCGATCGTGGTGTTTCTGTGACGATCGTGGTGTTTCTGTGTCGATCGTGGTGTTTCTGTGTCGATCGTGGTGTTTCTGTGACGATCGTGGTGTTCCTGTGTCGATCGTGGTGTTTCTGTGTCGATCGTGGTGTTTCTGTGTCGATCGTGGTGTTTCTGTGTCGATCGTGATTGTTCATGTGTCGATCGTGGTGTTCATGTGTCGATCGTGGTGTTCCTGTGTCGATCGTGGTGTTTCTGTGTCGATCGTGATTGTTCCTGTGTCGATCGTGGTGTTTCTGTGTCGATCGTGATTGTTCCTGTGTCGATCGTGGTGTTTCTGTGTCGATCGTGATTGTTCCTGTGTCGATCGTGGCGTTTCTGTGTCGATCGTTTTTTTTTGGGGGGGGGGGTAATTCGAGCGACGTCTGCGGGATGTTCCTTTTGCTCATCCGACCGACGTCGACCGGGCGATGGACTCAAGGGTTTGTTAACTGTCTAGTTACCAGTATGATATTTCCTATCATGCACCAGCATTTTTCTGGCCAAATGTCGATTGTAGAATAGCCTCAGATGTTTGAAAACGAATACAGCAAACAGGTTTCAGTTGCGCCATCTGTCAGATACACTGAGAACTAGCCATATAGTTGAGGAGAGTCGGTCAGTCGGTCTTCAGTCATCACCTGACCGAGTTCTAAATGAATGGACAACTTGATACTGTATTTGTTTTTCAAACATCTGAAGTTATTCTACCATCAATATCTGGTCAAAAAAGTTAATGTAAATATCATCAAACGTTACATATGTCATAGTATCTGTTGTCTGGTGAATTATAGGAAACATTGTACAAGCAGGATGGACATCCCACAGACGTCGCTAACGTCGAGAGATGACGTCAGCCGACATCAGTTTGACCTCAGAGGGCTAGCTGGGTAATCTTTCCAGTTGACTATTACTCTTTGCGCAGAGCATAGTGGTGTTCTCGTAAACTAAGTGATTTCATTTTTCTTCACAAACAGTGTAACCCTGTGATTCACAACCTGTGGGGTGCGAACTACAACTACTGAGGGGTCCTTTCCTGCAGATTCATGGAGAGCAATTTATTTACTATAGGTAATTTAATTACTTTAAGTAATACTGTGATAGATAGTTAGCCACCATTTCCCCACGCGAGCTGTATTTTTTGTTTATACTGCATGCTTGAACTCTAGACAAATAGTGCCGTGGCTACAGTGTAACTTCACTTTAGCATTACCCTATATATCTTGCTAATCCGAATATTATTAAATGAAGTAAATTGTTCAGATCCCCGTTATTTGCACTGACACAATTAGATATCTTTTTAAATTCTTGGAACGAGAGAAAGAATAATTATCAAAAGGCCGATGTTCGTGTGCGGGTCAGATGAGTCTTAAAAGCATATCTTTTGTGTGCTTGCATTGCATAACATCGAGGCAAATCGGCCTCTTTGAGATTTATATTTAGATGTTTAAGGTTTCTCTATACATCCTTTGCCAAATACGTTACTGAAATGATAATTTTGATATCAAAAGTAACTAACGATGTCAGACAATTTGTCTTTCAGCCAATCATGACCCAGCAATGCACAATTGACACGTCTTACTCTATCTTTACTCTATCCAGTGGCCAGGATAGAGTAAGACTTATAGAAAGATTGTGAGAGTCGCTATGTTTTTGAAAGATCACGTTTTTTAAATCCATGTCAAGCCTGAGATGAGTTGTTGGCCGTTGTGAAAAGTGGATTTAGATGAGATTAAGAAGCTGAAGAATAGTTGCTGAACTTTCAAATTACAATTGCTCTTTCTGGTCGAAATTTTCTGAGCTTTGTTCATGATAGAGTAGCTACTGGATTGTTCTTATATGGCAATTGTACAGATGTACAGTTTGAATGAAAAATGAATGAACAAATATTGCATAATAAAATTATTTTCATAACGTATCATTCACACATTTTTGTGGGCTCGCGAAGTCCGAGGATTTCAAGCATAAATTCGGTCAGAAAACTTGTAAAAAAATAGACTTTTACAAACGTCAATAATGTTCCTTAAGCATTCAGGTTGAGATATACCATTACTAGTGTAGAACAATATACGATTTTAACCATCCTTAAAGTAAAGAATCGAATATATATATATAACATACTCGGTCGATATCCTACCCTGCACGTAGGCGTCCCCACACCTTGCTTCACGAATGAACACCATGAAAGGTGCGTTGACTCATCTGCCGCCACCATTTCTTAGGGCATATTGTCCGCAGGTTAATTAACATGGCGATCGTGGTGTTTACGTGTCGATCGTGGTGTTTCTGTGTTGATCGTGGTGTTTCTGTGTCGATCGTGATGTTTCTGTGTCGATCGTGATTATTTCTGTGTCGATCGTGGTGTTTCTGTGTCGATCGTGGTGTTTCTGTGTCGATCGTGGTGTTCCTGTATCGATCGTGGTGTTTCTGTGTCGATCGTGATTATTTCTGTGTCGATCGTGGTGTTTTTGTGTCGATCGTGGTGTTTTTGTGTCGATCGTGGTGTTTCTGTGTCGATCGTGGTGTTCCTGTATCGATCGTGGTGTTTCTGTGTCGATCGTGGTGTTTCTGTGTCGATCGTGATTATTTCTGTGTCGATCGTGGTGTTTCTGTGTCGATCGTGGTGTTTCTGTGTCGATCGTGGTGTTCCTGTGTCGATCGTGGTGTTTCTGTGTCGATCGTGGTGTTTCTGTGTCGATCGTGGTGTTTCTGTGTCGATCGTGGTGTTTCTGTGTCGATCGTGGTGTTTCTGTGTCGATCGTGGTGTTTCTGTGTCGATCGTGGTGTTCCTGTGTCGATCGTGGTGTTTCTGTGTCGATCGTGGTGTTCCTGTGTCGATCGTGATGTTTCTGTGTCGATCGTGATGTTCCTGTGTCGATCGTGGTGTTCCTGTGTCGATCGTGATGTTTCTGTGTCGATCGTGGTGTTTCTATAACGATCGTGGTGTTTCTGTGACGATCGTGGTGTTTCTGTGACGATCGTGGTGTTTCTGTGTCGATCGTGGTGTTTCTGTGTCGATCGTGGTGTTTCTGTGTCGATCGTGGTGTTCCTGTGTCGATCGTGGTGTTCCTGTGTCGATCGTGGTGTTTCTGTGTCTTTGTACGCTGGAGAGGCATATGCGTAAGATGCCTGTATGCCAAATCGAACGCGATCGTGGGTTATGTGAACATTTTTGTTATTGTTCTTCCTTGTGCTGATTCATGGAAAATTAATAAGACATATGTATTTAACACATTTTATGTCATTGGATTTTTTTTCTTTCTTTTTTTACAAAAAAACATGAAATCTTGGAAAATTGCATGTTGTTGTTCACTTATTAATTTATTTTTGTTTTAATTTATTATTCAACATCATTTTTAATGTGGTGGTTTACCATGATAAATGTGCGTGAATGTAAATGGGGTTAACATTTCTGATATTTGGGATGTACCATTTATTAAAAGTAATTATTTTTGTGCTCCGCGTGTCCTCGTACTGTAATGGTGCCAGCCTCGTTGGATTATCATTATTGTCATTGGAATTATTATCATCGTCATCTTCATCGGTGTCATTGTCATTATCAACATCGTCGTCGTTATCGTCATCATCATCATCATCACCATCATCACATCGTCATCATCATCATCATCACCACTACCATAATCTATTACCATCAGCGCCATTATCGTTATCATTAACATTACCATAACTATTAATAAACAAATTGTTTTGTTTAATTAATGGTGAAGTATCACCACAATATATATAGAACCATAATATCAACACCCAGACTTCCACTAGATCCACATTAATTAATCCAACATCGAACACTTTTTAAAAACCATATATACACATCATTCTATAATTACCATTATTAAACCATACATTTTATACAAAACAAATCAACAATTCAAAACTTAAAACGTTCGATGAAAAGAACCGCGCCAAACGAAACAATTTATACACAGGATCCCTTCCTGAGCTTAGCCTTGACCCGTTGATTTCCCAAGCGTGAATCCAGGGCCGAAAAGTCCTTGATCCCGCGGATGCTATGCTCACTGGCTTCACTTCACCTTCACTCTGCTTAGGTGGTTTGGTTTGGGAAGATATTTACTTGCGGGGGAATGTTTGGAGAAATAAAGGGTTAGGTTTGTCATAAATAGTATAGGAGTGGCGAGTGCTTTTGTGTGGTGTTTTTTTGTTTTTTTTGTTTGTTTGTTTTTGTGTTTTGTAAGATTTTTTTTTTCTGGTCATTCAGCTTATAGGCTTAGCTTTTGTTCATATCTATGGATTAACCTTAAAGGTTCATCCATATGTATTCATGTTTTGCGCCTTATTTAGCAACGTATATGACCTCTTGACACATAAACTCTAAATTTACATTTTTATACCATTTACATGATCTTATATTTCACCATTACAACATTGTCACAAGTATAAAATATTATAAATACCTCCATACGGCAACATACACCCATTCAGGACATACTAAACTAGTCTGTATTTCCCATTTACAATCACATAGAATAAAAGAAGTACACAATTTTCAGACATGCTTTACAGGTAAGTCACTGGGGCGGTTACACCCTCATGCCTTTTACGTCAAGGAAGTAAATTTGCATATATAGATCAAAAGTTCATCCGTCAAATATCAATTTCGATGTTATGAAAAGCTGGAACGTAGTAGATCATTCCTTTGAGGTGATATTCAGAATATATAGAAAATAATATATACCCACCGTAAAGAAATGTACCATGACTCAACAATTTGAAAGTGTTGGGATATATATGCACAGTGAGAGAAAAGTATTTCCAGTTACTTCTTTCTTTATCTTTACTCTCTCTCTTTCTCTCTCTCTACTGAATTTATCTATTATCTGATGTGATGATTATACTATACCTAACTCAAAAACAAACCTTGAAGCATGCTGGATGCCGGTTGTGCGTGAGAACCCGAGGCTGAAAACGCTTACCTACGAGGAAGTACCAGGTATCGCTAGCGGGGGAATTTTTTTTACGTTTTTTGTGTGAATCTTCTTTTCATAAACGATATATACAAGAGAAAGAAGTACTAACCGCAGATGAAAAATGTTATTCGAGTTAGCGTAATAACGTATGTCATATTTGTTCCACGAGTGATGGGTAGTTTGTAAGAATTTTGATTTTCAAAGGTTTGGTGTTGAGAATTTCGCCTTTTGACCTTCAACACGGATGTAGGTGTTCCGAGACAACTTCTTTTGGTTGTTTGTTTGTTTGTTTGTTGCAACGTCGACTCGTGTGTGATCTGACTTCGCTCTATTTATCAAAACCTGATTTCTGGTAAATGATGAATGAGGGAAAACCAGAATATATAATCCTTGAAGAGTAGATATGTCTTTCAAAGATGGTTTTGCATCTGAATAATACCTTTAGGAAGAAAAGTTGAATAAATGAAGAGTTATAGGTATTTGGGTGTTTGATGGCCTACTTTTTTGGTTCAGAAACTTGGCATTGGTTGAGAGGCGAGGTTGAGTATGCTTCACCGTTGAGTAACTGGTTGAGCCGGCATATTGGATATATTATTCACGTTTAACTACTCTCGAAACTGTTATCTCACCTTTGATAAACGCAATGTGCTATGTGTGGGTGTAAGACTTTGCTAGTATTATCAAGCACGGTGCTAGTGTTTGATCTCTCTCTCTCTTTCTCTTTTTCTTTCTTTCTCTTTCTCTCTCTCTCTCTCTCTCTCTCTCTCTCTCTCTCTCTCTCTCTGTCACACACTTATTTTCTCTCTCTTTCTCTTTCTCTCTTCCCCCCCCCCCCTCTCTCTCTCTCTCTCTCTTTCTCTCTCTCTCTCTCTCTCTCTCTCTCTCTCTCTCTCTCTCTCTCTCTCTCTCTCTCTCTCTCTCTCTCTCTCTCTCTCTCTCTCTCTCTCTCTCTCTCTCTCTCTCTCTCTCTCTCTCTCTCTCTCTCTCTCTCTCTCTCTCCCTCCCTCCCTCTCTCTCTCTCTCTCTCTCTCTCTCTCTCTCTCTCTCTCTCTCACTCTTTCTTTCTCTCTCTCTCTCTCTCTCTCTCTCTCCCCTCTCTCTCTCTCTCTCTCTCTCTCTCTCTCTCTCTCTCTCTCTCTCTCTCTCTCTCTCTCTCTCTCTCTCTCTCTCTCTCTCTCTCTCTCTCTCTCTCTCTCTCTCTCTCTCTCTCTCTCTCTCTCTCTCTCTGCCTCTGTCTCTCTGTCTCTCTTTCTCACCCTCTCCCTCTCCCTCGACTATGGTTGTGGTTAAAGGGCCGACCGCTGGTGCAGGCTGCCTTGTTGACCTGCTGCCTGGCCTGTTAGGGGGATTCGTTTGGGTTTTGATTTTTCGATTTCTATTTTGATCTCATTTTTTCTACCTTTCTTTCTGATTCTTTTTCTCTCTCTCTCTCTCTTTCTCTCCCTCTCCCTCTCCCCCTTCCCTATTATCCCATTAACATAAAAACGACTCTCGATACACTCTCAGCAGAACCATTATTTTTGAAAGTTTAGCGTGAAATGTGGGAAGACCCAGGTCACGGTCATGGGCGGTGACAGGCAGTGACGATGACTGATTATGTCACGACTGAGAAGACCTGTGCCTGTCTTGCGTGATCGTGTTGAATAGTAACAGAAAATATATGTCTTTTCTGCATAGTTGTGAAGGTCTTTTGAAGATTAATAAAGGTTTCTTTTGAATGTTATTTATTATCATTTTTTTTAAGCTTTTTATTTCCTACGGTGAGGGAATGTAATTGTCATATCAACAGACTGTAATGATGAATGACAAAATACTTTACTATGTTTGATACTGAACACAAAACTAACGCTAATGTTTGTGGTGTTTTCTATGTTTCGTGTAATTTTAGCAGAAAAAAAACGCAATTTTACCTTGCCTTGGCCCGTAACTTCCTGTGTTCACACTCATTAAATCAGTTGAGCACATCCGCACACACTAAATAAACGAACATAGTTTGCACAGATTATTTTGTAAACTATGTTATGTTTTTAGTATTCGTCGATAGCTGTTGTCTTGTGATGTTATGCATATATATATTTAGATTCTTACAAAAAATACGTCATGGCAACTCAACGTCAAGGTGAAATATTTTTTTTCATGTAAAGCATTATCCTTCATTTTTAAAGAATGAATTGTGTCATCATCTCTATTAATGCCTCAATGCCAAGTAACAATGTATTGTATTATATATATTTCTTGTATTAATATTGACTACAGATATCAGTTATGATTATTATGATGTATTTCGTCCCGTATATTATTCAGTATGACATCATATCTTTGCTTTCAAATTTCTCTCTCCTTTCTATTTTTTCTTTGACAGTGAAAGCCCACGCCTGCAACGCTATATTAGGCACGCGTTTAGAAATCCTCAATCAAGAGGTCATTGGAAACCAGAAATAAATGAACACACAGTACAACCATACATCTAATTTCTCCACGTGTAATAGACACGTTCTTCAAAGGGCATTTAAAAAGCACGTGTACGACGTGTAAACAAAGCGACGTAATATAAACAGTAAACAAAACATGACAACCCTCGAGCGGCGAGTGGCGCCTTCTTTCAACGCTGGAACACTTGTCTTCCCAGGACACGGCAGGAATAGGACGTGGCTTTCTCCTTAATCCTGTGGTGAGTTAGGACACTGGAAGGAGAAGAGAGAGATTTTGTATCGAGTGTTTCTTTCATGTCCTTCCGTTTAGGGGGTTATAGCGTGCTTGTTCTGGGATGTGTTTATGTGTGTGTGTGTGTGTTTGTTTGTTACGGCGAGTACGGACTGGTTAGGTGTTCATTGTTCCCTGGACGTGTGAGGAGTGTAGGCGGGTGGAGGAGGAGGGTACCGTTCAACCAGGAAATCAGACAAGAGAGGGACTTGTGGCAAATCATTTACCGTCTTGATGGCATACGGAGTGCTTAGAGGAACTGTGCTCTGTTTCCGTGTGATTGGAGTACCTAGCGTGGTATGGTGAGTCGTATTGTACAGGAGATATATAGTGTTTGGGTGATGGGTGGAAGGGGGCGTGTTTTCTGCCTGAGAAGTAATTCAATCGGTTTTATTTCGTTCTTGTTAGAATCATAGGGTAAATTATATGTCTTTTGAGTACTATGTATCCATGATGTTTTGTCTCTGTTTTCTTGAGGGTTTGATGTCATGTTGGGCTTGTAAACTCGTGATGAATTATATGATATTGTTGTGTTTGTTGAAGAATGAAGGTAGACTACAGATTTGCACAACCATCTATTTTATGGATTAGTTTTGCCATAGAATGTAAATATTGTTAGCTTTTTACTTATTTCATTGTTGGATGACAGGTTTTACCATAGCAAGTAATGTAATTGTTAAGATAAGAAAAAGATTCAGTTTTTTACATGGTTATTTTTTTCTCATTTCTTTGAAGATACAATTGGAAAAACTGTGGTGTATGCATTTAAAATTGGACCACATCAAGTGATACCATATCCTCTATGCTTTGTGCTCTGGCGAAGAACAATAGACTTCCGCAACATATATACCAGCAAGATGGAGTTTAGACTAGCTCCTTATTTGTCAGTAAATTCGCAGGGAAGTCTCAAATTCAGTCCTGCCAGAGTGTATGTGGGGGTGACTTGTTGACTTTTACCGGAGCACGAAATGAAAAGGTCACCGCATTGTGTGGGGGTGTTAAGAAACCAAGTGTCAAAGATAGGACAGAAAAATTCAAAATTGTGTGCAAATCGGTTATAGATGAGAATTGGGAGTGTTTCGTTATGAATATATATGTTATAGATATATATGTTTGATTACAAGTTTATTAATGTATGGTAACACATTATCATTTGACG
>BOPN01001981.1:77699-82699 GCA_017312705.2 Penaeus japonicus | reverse complement strand
GTAAGACTTTACAACTGTTAGTGCCTTTCAATAGTGATCAGTATCAGATGTCACATTATATGCACAATTATGCCTGTCCTTTGGGCCAAACCAGAGCCTTTATGTACATCAGGATACCTGTCCGCAGTGGGTTAATGATGAATAAGGATAGTTATGAGAATTTCAATACAAATGTATAAATCTGTCAGATAATATTACTGTAGTCAAAGGCAGTGGTTCTTAAACTGAGGAATGTGAACCAAGAGGAAAAAAGTGGGAATTTTGCTACCTACTTTTGGAGTTCTGATGATAAGTATTATAGTGTATATGAGTGCTGTCTAAACAGAATTACTTGCTAAATAAAAAGATCAAAGATACACTTTTTTTTATGTTAAATTCAAAAGCAAATTTTTAGTAAAATGATTGAAGGTATGGGTGGGGTACACATTGAGGTAAGGACTAATTACAGTAGAAGTTGTGGTAGTTAGGAGTTTTAGAACAGCTGGTCTAAAGCATGTCATCCTATTTTTTAAAATGTTTTTTTATACCTCATCCCTGACACCCACTTCGTCCTTACACAGCAAGTAACATGTACCACCACTTTTGTGATTTCTTCAACCTGTATGCCGCCCAGCATGTCAACAATTCCGATGCCTTTGCCTTCTCCCGAAACAACCAGGTTGGTTTTTCAGCCCTTTGACAAAACCCTTTCTCAAGTAGTTGGCTTTGGGCTTCTTATAGTTGTTGTTATTATTATCATTATAACTTATTTTCCAATATTATTGTTGATATTAGCATTATTGTTCTTCCCCCTGTTATTGTTATTACTATTTTTGAAGTTATTATTGTTATTTTATTGATATATTTACACTATATTAAAAATCAGATAAAACTACTGAAAAAATCATTCACTTCTCATTTCATGATAAGTAAAGGACAATTTTTAATGTATTTTTAATTAATGCAACAAGGTAAATTATAGTTTAGGATTAAAAGTAAACTGGATGTTTAATAAAGATATATTTGGTTGTTAATGATTACTTTTGATTCCATTTTACTGATTTCACAATTTTGCCAGTTTTGTTAAAGTCGTTTTTATCATACACTTGTAATTCATTCGCTCTTTGATAGCTCTCTTTAACTATTCTCTTCCTAAGCTTGCAGATTTAGCATGGAAAAAATACTTGAATAGATATATGCAAGTTATCCAAATAATTCTAGGATAAAAACTTCTTTTTTTAACTTTAAGTTGTAAGGATAAGAAAGTGCAAAAAGAGGAGGAAATATATCATTGAACAATTACTTTTTAGAAAATGAAAAGAAAGCATAAGCTGTTGTCGTCTGGGAATTTGTCACAGAATTTGGTAATTGCAGACAAGATCAAATTAGGTTTTGCTTCTATAATGTGATTTTGTAACCTTTAAATCAAATTGTAATTATTTATAATTCTTATTACCATTTTGTGCAAGGTTTTAGATAGCATGTGTATTCTGCATTCTTGTACAATATACGCTAATACCTTGAGCTGTCACATTACTTTGAGTCTAATGTTTATGATAAACCATAGGCTTATAGAATTTTTTATTTCAAATTCCTTTTCTTTCCTCCTTCCATCCTCTCGTTATCTATTATTATGTTAATCTTCCATTTTCTTTTTTTTTCTGCATTTCACACCAAGGCTGGTTACCCGACAATAATATTCCACTACACATTCATTCTATTTGCTTCTAGGACAACAAACACATATTCTGAAAGCGCTTTCAACCCATGATTGAACACCCTAATGACAATGTCTTTTAGTCCTGCTAATGGTGCTCTTTCAGCCTCCATTCATACATACATACATACATACATACATACATACATACATACATACACAAATAATGCATAATACATAATACCTGAATACATACATAAATACATACATAAATTATACATACATACATACATACATGTGGTCAGTTAACAGGCCTACCTAATATCAGCTGTTTACACCATTCCTTGATGTGCTTTAGAATTTTGATTTTAATTAACTACTATTATTATCAGAAATGTTATAATCAAAATGATGATATTAGCAGTAGTAACAATGATAATAGTAATAGAATTAAAAACTTTTCACCCAAAAATTTTAGGTTAGGTAGGCCTACTAACTGACACCTTGGTGACTGAGCACTTGTAGAACCATCTATGTGTTTAAAAAATAATAATGAAACAAAACCACAGTGGACAGTACATGTACCTAGCATCAGCAGGTTAGACTAAAACACAAGTAGTTAAAAATCTACCCCCTTCGAATATGAAAGTCCTTAAGATTTGATGACTCACAGCTTTAACACATACACAGAGCCTCCTTCCCTTGGTGCCCTAATTAAATGTTTTTAACCCATTAGCCACGGTTTTAATAAAATGTGTATACAGTCTTGTGGCGGATTTATGTTGCATGGCGTTTACGACCGATGCTGCTTTAACAGCAAATCATGCCATCCGCTATCAATGGGTTAATAGTTAATCCTTGGCTTGAGGGGAGATGCATCTGTCCATTTGAATGATAACTTCTCTCTCGTTCACAGGTTCTGATTTGGTCAACGTACACTTACCGGTCCAACTTTGGTGCTGCTTTTGATGCCTTCACAAAGAAGAAGAAATGGAACCTGGAAGATGTAAAAGGTATATGACGCATTACGAAGTTGTGCTTCAAGATGACAGAAAAAAGTTTAATTTAAGAATTATGCCTTTTTTTGTGAATTTTATTAATATGGTATATGGGTTATATTTCATTAATGAATTGAAGTTGTTTTTTTTCCAAGATTTTTAGATTGGGATCTCTTTTTTTCTTCTCATAGGAAGAAGAGTTTGCTTCAAGAATGTTATGTTTCCGCTTCTGCCAAGGATGATCTTTGGTCTCTACTACAACACTCCCATTGTATGTATTTTCTCCTGACATTCTGTAAATATGTTGATGGTTATACTTGATGGTAAAATTACTTTTCCTATATTGTAAATGTTAATGCCTATTTCCTGTTTGTAAATCCTCCTTAAGTGTTAATTACTACCAGAATTTATGGTAATGTGAAAATAGAGTGATTTATTTCATTGGAGAGTATTAGAAAATTGTATTTGAGATATTTCTTGGAACATTAAGGAGGGCATGTAAATGTGTTCTTTTATTTGTTTATTTTTTGTTATTAATGGTTATATATCTATATTCTTTTCGAATATCATCATTATCATTTTTTATGTATTTCAGATATGGGGTTGTGAAAACAGTGGCCTTTTCCATTCATTTTCTCGTCACATTTTACATCGCCTGGATATTCCCGAGAGGTCCATAGGTGACGGGAGAATACACGTTACGTTCCTTGTGAGGGATACAAAATACAGACGCATTCTGAATCAGCCTGCACTCATTAAGGCTTTGGAGAAGAACAAGGATTTCATAGTTAGGAAGGTAATTTTTAACAAATATGCATTCGTTGCAAAAGTTTTATAGTATAGTTTTTGTGTTGTGACAAACATATTGATGCTGACATGATCTAAAAGTATGTAAATACGAGAGACCTTGGATATGTATATACACACCCACCTAACTGTATACTGTATAAAAGCTATTACTGTTCTTTTTATTCTCTCTCCTCCCTGTAACTCCATTTCAGGCAGAGTACAGTCACCAAATGGATTTCCGTCAGCAACTGAGGCAGGATCAATGGACTGACATTTTCATCGGAATGCATGGCGCAGGATTGACGCATTTGCTATTCCTCCCCGACTGGGCTGTCCTCTTTGAAATGTGAGAGCTGAGATTGTACATCATGTTTATTACAGCATGTGGATTCATGTATCATGAGTATTTTCAGATAGTATGAGAGGAATAAGACCTACTAGATTATGTACATAGTGTTTATTACATCATGTGAATTAATGCATAAAGTTTATTATCAGATAATGAGAGAGGAATAAGACCTATTAAATTATGTTGCATGTTTGATTTCAGATACAACTGTGGCGATGCAAACTGCTATCAGGATTTAGCACGCTTGCGAGGCATTAAATATATGACTTGGGAAGATCTAGCAAAACTCAAACCTGAAGATGAGGTACAGTATATTTTGCTTGGTAGCTTTGTGGTGATGTTTTATGTACTTTACTTCCAGTCACTAGTACTGTCATTGATAACAGCATTATTATTGACGAAGATACAATGATTAATTTGTAAATGCTTCTAATACCAAATATCAAAAATAGTATTCGGTCTTTCAGAATGATGTTACGTATGACATGCCTTTGAAGTCAGTTTCAGCTTTGAGTGTTCACAAAATATGACAAAGACAATTCATTAATAGATGTCTTACTCTTCACAGGGACACCATCCAGATATAGGAGCCCATGAGAAATTTACTAATTACGAGTTTGACGTAAAGGAGTTCATGCGACTGATGCAGAAAGCAGTGGACCACGTCAGGGAGCACAGAGGATGGCAGAACTTGCAAGAAAGACTAAAACTTGCTCAAAGACGCGATGAACTATGATTGTCTTATTTATATCTAACTGTTTTTGTAATAAAATAATTTGTAAGAGCTTTTTGTTATTTCTTTCATCGCAAATACTTTTTTTTTTAATACTTGCCACTACTGCTGTGGTAGTTTTGGTTTTGGTGTAAGAGAAAGAAAAAGTTTAAATGGGGATCTATAGAAGAATGATTCTAAAAGGGATTATTTTCAAATTTCATAAAACCGTAGTCTTAGTCAAACAATATTTCACTTTTTGCCATGGAGTCACCCTGTATAACATAGGAAAAATAGGCACAAAAGGCAATTGTCCCTTCAAAAAATCAGAAGAATATGCAGATAGTTTTAAAATTATGTATTTTTTTTTTATAAATTACTGGAAAGTTAGTTTTCAGTAACCATCAGAATTCTGTTCTCCATTCTTTTAACTACTATCACAAATGTAGCCCACATGTTCATAATTAATTGGAGATTACTGAGATAAGTTCAAATGATTTGGATGTGGACGAGGGA